>OZ030021.1:10237500-10397500 GCA_964023405.1 Apodemus agrarius
CCCACCTACCCACACCGCCAGAGCCTTTCTCTACACTGAGGTATCAAGCCTTCACAGGACCAAGGGACTCCACCCCCATTGATGCCAGATAAGGCCCCTTCAGCTCCTTCAGTCCTTCCCCTAACTCCTCCATTAGGGTCCATCTGCTCAGTTCAATAGTGGGCTACCAGCATCTGCATTTATATTGGTCAGGATCTGGAAGAGCCTCTCAGGAGATAGCTCTATCAGGCTCCTGTCATCAAGCACTTCTTAGCATTTGCAATAGTGTCTGGGTTTGGTGGCTGCATGTGGGATGGATCCCCAGGTGGGGCAGTCTCTGGATGGCCTTTCCTTCATTCTCTTCTGCACTCTTTGACCCTGTATTTTGTTGCAGGAAATATGAAAAAAAAAAAACCAGTTGTCACATTTTTGCACTTGTGCCTCCAACTCTGCCCCATGCACTGGTGGACAATGGCCGACCCGTTTTTATCTTGTGGAGATTCTGACTCTGAACTCTACGATCTCTCCACCCAGCTCTCTAAGTTCCCACTGGCAAGTCCCTACCTAGTCAGCCCTGTGCTTCAAATCCTCCACAGCCTATGTGGTGCACATCTGGCAAACCCACGCTTTGCCCCAGTACCTTTCTCTCTTGAGCCAGATGAGCCTCCGCGTGAAGGAGTGTTCTCATGATGCCAAGTAGCTTTGGTTTCGGTTGCTTATGTTCTTGCCGTTGTCTCTCAACATCTGGTTATCTCTGGCGTTAGCTGGTCTTGCTGTCTCTGACTGTTGCTTGTCCCTCCTGCAAGTCTGTGTGTGTCATCACTCCTGGGAGACCAGTTCTCTCCCACAGGAATTTGGGTATGGAGAGCTCTGGCACAGGGTCAGCTCCAGGGCGCAGATGGAAAATGTAAGGATCCTGTTCCCACGTCCTGATGACTCGGCCGGGTCCCTTTTAGGACAGGAATTTGAGCAGAAGTGGTGGTTTCACCTGTGCTCCCAGTTGTGTCAGCACTCTTGGGAGACCAGCTCTCTCCCAGTGGGACCTGGGTATGGAAATCTGTGTTCTCAGATGTGTCAGCACTTCTGAGAGACCAGCTCTATGCTGGCAGGACTGGGTATGGAGTGCTATGGCACAGGGTCAGCTCCAGGTGTAGATGGAAGCCGGAAGTATCCTGTCCCAGGCTGCTCCTCGGCTCCTGTATCCTGAGGGCTCCAGGCATGTCCCTCTCCAGCTAGCTATGTTAGAAGAAGTGATAGTCTTACCTGTGTTCTCAGGTGTGTTAGCGTTCCTGTGAGACCTGCTCTCTCCTGGTGGGATCTGGGAACAGAGAGCTGTGGCATAGGGTCTGCTCCAGGTGCAGACTGTTTTCTTCATTATCTTAGCATAGAATATAAGGTATTTTAGCACTGTGATTTTTAATTAAATCTTTATTTTAATATTTTATTGCATATTTTATTTATTACCTTAATACTTCCCCAATAATATTTAGGAGTGATCCCTACAACTGTGCTGTGACTCGGTGTCTTCCAGTAATGACTCTTGGGTTTGCAATCCTTTTATTACCTCTGTTAATTCAGTAGTGTGTTAGTATAACTAGTGAGTAGGTGAGCAGTGACCGAGTGCCTAAGCCATGAAGCATCTGTGCGGAACATGGATGACAGCCACAGAGAGACCACAAAAGAAACAATGCATCACATTCCAAGCTGACAAGGATCCTCACGATGATGTATTTGGCACCGTGCAATTCCAAATGTCGTACAAAGGGATAGGCGGTCAGTGGTTAGGTTCATTGGTGTTCCTGGTGCTGATGCCTACAGGTACAGTGGAGACTGGGAAATCCTCAGCTGTGTACAGTGTTCCCACACCTCCCTCTTCTTACAGCGTCTCGCATGAGGACCCCGTCTGGAGATGCCTCCCACCCAGGGGCCTTTACAGCATATTTTAGAAGACTACATATGAAGATTTGGGTTTTTCTTCTCTATCTGTTCAAAAAACACTATTTTGATAACAGAAGCCTAAGTTAATGTCAGTATTAACTCTCTGTATTAATTTTCTAAAAGCAAACGTTTCCCATATTAGAATTTTCTACTCTCTAATCACTTGGGATGGATTACATTTCAGTTTAATTCCCTAGAAACATGTGTAATAGTGCTCAGTTTATCATCTATCTATCTATCTATCTACCTATCTATGTATCTACCTATAATGTGTATATATATATATATATATATATATATATATATATATATGCCTATGTGAGTTCATGTATACTGTTTGCAGAAGCCCATGGCAGTCAGAAGAGAGCACCAGATGCCCTAGAACTAAAATTACAAGTGGTTATGAGCCACCATGTGGGTGTTGGGGAACAGAACCCAGGTCTTCTGCAAGAGCAATAAGTGTTCCTAACTGCTGAGCCATCTCTCCAGACCCCATATGACTTGCTCATCACTTAAAGACTTATAGATCAGAATACTAAACAGTCACTGTGTATAGAAGAAGCACATACAGCTGGAAAAGTGATTACAATTTAAACACTTACTGAAGATCCCAAACTTACCTCTTCATATTTTGCCATCAAGTCTAGGAGTTCGGAGTGTGCATAGGTTTCAAATTAATCTCTGAAAGCCATAATTTGTACGTAAAATGTGCCCCACAGGCTCATAGGTCAAAAGAACTGAGCCCCAGCTGGAGCTACTATAGAAATTGTCTGGCCTTACAGGAGAGGATGGATCCTGGAGGGCAGGCACTGGGCTCCATCCTGGGTCCTCCCTGGAGGAGGCAGATCCTAGAGGGCAGGTGCTGGGCTCCATCATCCTTCCTACCTTCTATCCCATCACTGCTTTCAGTGATACAGCATTTCAGTGACATCTTAAAAACAGCTGCCTCCAACAGTAAGACAGGGCTTCAAATGAGGTGGGGCATCCCACAGTCATAACTCTGACCCACAATTGTTCCTGTCTGAAAGAATTACAGGGATGGACATGGAGATGATCCGGAGGAATAGAAGGTCCAGTGACAGGCTCAACGTGGGATGCAGTGCAAGGGGAGGTCCCAAGGCCTGATACTATTACTGAAACTATGGAGTGCTCACAAAAAGGGACCTAGCATGACAGCATTCTGGATGACCCAACAAGTAGCTGAAAGAGTCAGATGCAGATATCTGTACCCAACCAATGGACAGAAGTAGTTGACCCCTGCTGTTGACTAGGGAAGGCTGAATGAAGTTGAGGGCGACTCTGTAGGAAGACCAGCAGTATCAATTAATCTGGACCCCTGGGATCCCTCAAAATATTGGACCACCAAACAGGCAGCATGCACACATGATATGAAGCCCCCAACACACATACAATAGAGGACTGCTGGGTCTGTGCTCATCCAGAGATGATACACCTAATCCTCAAGAGATTGGAAGCCCCAGGGAGTTTAGAGATCAGGTGGGGTGGGAGGTAGGGAAATTCACGTGGAGACAAGGGGAGGGGAGGAAGTATGCCATGTGGAACAGTCGGAGGATGGACAGGTGTTGGCTAGGTGGAGAATAAAATATGGAGTGTATAAAAATAATTAATAAAAATATTTATAATAAAAAATTTTAAAAAAACAGCTGCCACACACCACCACTGCTACAGCTCCAACTAAAATAGTGGGTCAAAAGGAATCCTGCACCCCTGAAGATAAAAGTAGCTTAACGAATGCAGGAATTTAGTGGCAGAAGGGGTCCTGAGGTTCTCTTCCCTGTGGTGTGAGCTGAAGACTAGACTGTTGGAGTCCACTGTGGGGGAAATGGACTAAGATCTTGGGTGCAAGTTAGTAAACTGATCATATCACAGGATCCACCTCTTCAGTCTTTACAGTGACCACATGAACTTGATGAAACAGGTGTAGTGTCGGACACCTGGCTACATTCGCGACATACTCGAAGTAACTAGATGACGAAATCTCAATTGAACTCAGAAAAGTTCTTCCTACAGCTTCCTTTAACTACATCTATTCTTGATTCATGGTTTAATTTGGAGTAAAAATAAGCCAGGTAGTCAAAGGAGAGGAGTCTAATCAGTTACCATTTGGTATAAATCTTCAGTCACATACATTGTTATTTGTTCAGAGAAATAAGAGGTGCTTCTGGCTCCTTTTCTACAAACAGACATGTGCTGAGGAAGCCGAGGCCCTGTGCTGCACCTACTGAACAGAACTCCGTGTCTGCTCTCTCACTTCTAACACTCAAACGACTTTGAAGGACTAGGCCTGCACAAGTCCTTCGTTCTATATAGTAAAAATTCCTATCCTTTCCCCAAAACCTAAGAGTCTTTTCAATCATGTTCTTCTTAATTGTCAATCACATTGTAATTACATTCGTCTTGTAAGCACGACAATGTCAATGAAGTAGAATTTAAAGATACAGTGATTCTTTTTAATGAATCAGCAAAAGCTAGAAATGACTTCTGTATTGTACTGTATTGTATTGTATTGTATTGTATTGTATTGTATTATATTGTATTGTATTGTACTGTGTTGTGTTGGTTACTTATTGTTTCTGTGATAAACACCATGGCCAAAAGCAAGTAAAGGAAGAGTTTATTTTTGCTCACCTTTCCAAAGTGAGCATCCGTAACGGGGGGGGGGGGGGCCGGAGGGGACGGGGGGGGGGGGGGGAATGGCAGCAGATGGCTCAAGCAGGAGGCAGAGGGTAGACGAGGGTAGACAGGAAGTGGAGTGAGGCATGAACAGTCCAAGCCTGCTCTTAAAGTCATACACCCTCCAGCAAGGCTCCCTCTCATGAAGTTTCACCACCTTCCTAAAAGCATCACCTACTGGTGACCAAGTGTTCAAACACACATGTTTAGGGGAGACATTTCTCATTCCAATTGCTTTGAGCATAACTTTACTGTTTAAAGATGTGTCACTCCACTTGACATTATTAAAATCAATTAAGCTCAAATTCTTGGATTCCAGCTTTGCCAACCTTTCTTCCCATTACCTTTCTTCTACCTCCCTGGAGGCCCTCTTTAACTAAACATAAACACAAGCACAAGTGCAGTTACAGGTTGACTATGAGCTGTCCCATGCAGGCTCATGACCTGAGTGTTCATTCCCACATTGGTAGCACTATTTCAGGAGATGGGACCAAGCAGAATCAAGAAGTGTGCTAAAGGCAAAGATTTTGAATGTTGTACCTAGTACCTGCTACGCACTCTTCTTCCTCGTCGATCACAATATGGATGTGACGAATTTCCTCCTCCAAATCCTTCACCACATGGTTTTCCACCTCCTGGTCCACCTCCATGAATGGAGCAGCTACAATGCCTTCTTTGTCACAGTGAACTAAAACTGTCTAAAACCCTGAGCCGAAATAAATCTTTTCTCCCATATTGTCAGTGTCAAGTAGCTTTCTCACAGAAATATGAAAACTACAAACACAGAAAATTAGTGCCGGGAGTCATGTGGTCACAGAAACTTAGTCCCACAAGTGATGGGGGTCATTGCTGGAACTATACCTGGTCATGAGATTCTTAGGTCTTTGGACTTGCTTTGTGAGACGAATGTGGGTGAAGTTGGAATTTCAGTGTAAATAGGCATCTCTGGCGATAGTTCAGGAAGTGAAGACAGTGCTCATAAAATCTCAGGTGGGAACAGACTCTTAGGAGAGTTAAGCTAAAGAACAATCATGTTACATTCTGACAAAGGACCTGGCTGTGTTTCACGAATGTACTGAAAACATGGATGCAGTTGAATTCAAAAATAACAAATTTTACTTGATAAAGTAAATTTTAAATAAGATAACATGTAGGCTGTGGCATGGTTCTTGCTGCCTGTGTTTAGCCAGATTTACAGTAAGAACCTATTTCAAAAAGTAGGGCAGAAATATGTGGTAGACACTGAGTTTAATGACGAATAGAATGCCGACACATCGAAAACTGTGGACAAGGCAACTGCAGATGACGAATCCATAACTGCTAAAGAGTTAGTACTATTAAATAGAAGCATCATTAAATACACTGTCAACTGGCACAGTAGCAAGGACTCCCCACCCATCACAAATGCCAGAGTATGAATGAAAAACACATTTGAAAGACTTCCAGTTGTAAACACAGTGTGACAAAAATACTTTGCTGAACAAGAACCACCCATCAGAGGCCCCTCTCCTGGCCCCTCTCCTGGCCCTCAGCTGACATGGTACGCAGAAGGCTGCTACATCAGTGTCCCAAGCCTTCCAAGCTGCCTACTTCTCAAGCTAGTAGCAGAACCTGACATCATCTAGAAAGTACTAGTTTTTCAAGCTTGAAGAATTCAAGCATTACAGAGTGATGGATGTGTCCACCCAAATGGCTAAGGCGTGCTTATGAGGACAGGTGTGTGTCTCCGCACACATTTCCTGCAGGGCGTCCCTAACAATCTGAAGTTTGCATTTGTAGGAATGAAAGCCTAAGTTACTATGGAGACACTGAACTGGAGATGCCAGGAACACGAGGCATAAGCTGAGGAAATCTTTAGAAAATGCTTGTTGCTAACCTCAATGGGAGGGCATGTGTGGCAGCAGTCACAGCGGTGTGATTACTCAAGCCCACTGGAGTCTGTCTAATCACATTACATGCCCTGGATGCCATATATATGGGCAGAGTACTTACTGTTTGTTCTAATGACTTTAGGCCTTCTTTGGCATTAGGGTTTATTCATTCCTTGTGATTCTATGACCCCTCCCTTTTGGGGCTACAATGCTTACTCTATGTTATATTTGAAGTATGTAACTTTCTTTTTGATTGTCACAGGGCTCATAGTTGACAGTTTGTGTTGGGTCTCAGATTGAACTTTGAAAGTCTGGGGGTGTGAGGGCACTCTTGAAATTAAATTTTGAGGCCAATGGTAGAAGGTTAAGGTTTGAATCTGACGTGTCCCTTACGAGCTTGTGTTTTTAATGCTTCTTCTGCAGCAGATAACACTACTTGGGAGACTGTGAAGCGCTTAAGAGCTAGGAACTAGCTTGCAGAAACAAACACCTGGATGCAGGCTTTTATAGACTCTACACAGCCTCTCGTCCTCTGCCTCCTGGTCTCCTCTATGTGAACAGCCTCTACCTTGTGCTCCGATGGCCAAAGCCACTCTACTCCAACTCTGAAACTGCACCGCAAAATGTATCTTTTCTCTCTGAAATTGTCAAAGCCAAGTAATGTGGTCATGGTGATACCAAACCAACTACCCCAAGAAACTAGATATTCTATTCTCCACTTGAATAACACCTCCATGGCCTCTCAGATTTCCCCTCTTCCCCTATTTACTTACAATTGACCATCCCTCTTCCTTTTCCTCAAAATAGCTTCTCTTGGGGAGACTAGTCTATTATACTTAGTAAGAAATAACTCTTAATTACAAGAATCTAGATAACTATAATAAAAATGTTAAAAGACATACACAAAGGGCGCTGTTAGAACCCTCGGCCAGATCCAAATTTTGAATGTGTTCATTATTGTTCCCACCTATTGTTAACTAGAAGTTTCTCGGCTTTGTAGTTTCTTCATCTATATCACATGGGCAGAACTACAACTCCAGTTTTTGTGACAACTACCTGGGATGATTTTTTTATGAAGTGCAGTGCTTGGACATAATAGATTGGATATCAGATGTTATTCATCATTCTACCTGAATCTGACCATATACAAAAGCAGTAAAGATATTTTTTCCACTCATTAAACCCGAAATTAGTAATATTTCAATAGAAAATGTTGAAATCTTCACTAGCCCACACAAATCATTCTACTTTATGTAGAATACATAGTCTTTATGTATCAGAAAGAAAAGACATTTATAAAGCCTGTGTCGTCAACAGAAAAGCAGAATATTCACACACCAAATCCAACTTCAGACCCATTTCACTGCAAAAAAAAAAAAGAAAGCAGGGCTTTTGGCTTGGTTTGGTTTTATTTTTTTGTTTTTGTCTTTCTTTCTTTTATGTAATCAGTAACTTACTAAACAAACAGCTGGCCAGAAACATTCTTTCTCGAGGATGAGGATGATGATGATGATGATGATGATGATGATGATGATGATAATGATGATGATGATCCCTTGCTACAGATGAAATGAAATAAAAAAATAAAATAAAATACATGAGCTGTTAGAACTTGAAGAATAGCTGCCAATAAAATTTATTTAGTGCATAAGTATGAGAACATGAGTTTGATCTCTAGGCTAGGTACAGAAAGCCTGTCAGTCCAGCTGGAGTGCTGAGTTCCAGGTTTAGTGAGAGATGATGGTCAGAAATATGTAAAATAGTGAACCCTGGCCTCCACATGCATAAGCACATACATGAACCCTTACACCCATACAGAGAGGGGAGGAGGGAGAGAAGAGAGAGCACAATGTATCAAGACTCCGAGAGGAATTTTCCCACACTGTTCTGCCCATTGTTGCCTAAACCAAGTGTCTTCAAATCAGATCAAACAATTACGAACAAGTCGTTTGTTGTGTGTTAAGATGGAGGTCTTTCTGTTTGGGCAGTCTGGTTTTTTAATTCCTGGTCTCAAGTCATCCTCCTGCCCCTTGCTATGTAGTTGGGACTACAGGTAAGCACACCACTGAACCAGGCCATAATTTTATAATCTTTAAAAGAACATTTCCAACTCTCCTGTTAATATCCAAGAATCTCTGGATATTATGGGAGACCTGGAATCCCTGCCCAGTCAAGGATCCCAAGAAACCAAGGTTTTAAAAGGTTGGTTGTCAAAGAGTTCCTTTCTTAACTATTTTTTTTTTTTTGGTCCAGGCAAATTTCACTCAAGAAAGAATAAAAATAAGCTAGGAATCACACATTGCCCTTTGGGCTTTCGAAGCACAGCTGTGTGTGTGTGTGTGTGTGTGTGTGTGTGTGTACACTCATATGTGTGTAGTCTCTAAACTGGGATTCATTGAGTAATGTTTTATCATGATTTTCCCACAGTAATGCATGGCATATTTCCAACCTCTCTCCATCCGCTCACAGTTTAAAACACCACCTCTAAGGCACATGTGGACCTGCCCTTGGAATGGGCTGTTTGATGAAAAAGCAAAGCCTTGTCCATCCTTTCCTCTTTAAAAACGTCTGTAAGGACGATGGCAATTGGAAGCCGTCTCGTGCACTCCGTTTCCAAGCATTATTTTCATAAAATCCTGTACAGGAACTGGGAGATGTCCCTTTAAAAGTCTCCACCAAGCAGCCAGCAAACAGGCTCGGCCACTTCCCTGGGTGGAATCTCCTGGGACTGAATAATCAGCCTGGAGCAATGAAACCGGCCAGCACCTCCACCTCTGCAGATCTTTGATCTGCCCGAGACTGCAGGATTCACCGGAGAAGCCTGTTTCCCACAGCGTCAGAAGACAGAGAAGCCAAAGGAAATCCTCCACAGGACTGCGCAGACTCGCTCATGCTGGGCTCTGCAGGGGAGAATTCGGAGAGCCACTAATGAGCCCTCTGTCCCCGCAGCCTGGTGGTGTCTCACCCTGACTGGTGAGCAAAGCTTCTTTTCCAGTTTCCCAAGCCCCACCTCCAAAAAAAGCTGAAATTAGGTGACATATGTATTTTGATACCATCAAAGTTTTGCTGACAACATGGGATTTTTGCCTACCTGGTATTAACGAGTATACTCCAGGTTCTCAAAAGATTCTGGGCCTTATTTAAGGATCTAAAAGTAAAAACTCACTGTGTGTTCCAATCCCCCTTTTACCCCTTCTTTCACCCCTTAGGAGGTCAGTAAATTCTGTAACAAAAGATGTTCTAGTGTGGCCGCTTGGAAGACATATGCAATAATACCATCTAAAGAGCTGCTGGCTTTCTAACTGGGTGTTCAGAGTAGGCTGCAATATATCCTTAACAGTCAAAGGTGGGTGAATTTGAGAGAGGGTCCTGATATACAATATGTGCAATATGCTTAATTCTACCAAAGTATGTGTGCCAGACTTCTGTGTCACGGGTAACTATGGCCAAGGATTCAGTGACTGTCTTCATGTGGAGGAGTAACCCATGTAGGGAAGCAGTTTCTGTGTGTTGTGCTGTTGTGTTGCTTTTCTTAGATAATAAATTCCTTGAGGCAAGAAAAGTAATACTGCATTTTTTTATTAATTACAACACTTAATGAGGTGCCTGACATATGGCCAGTCAGTTGATAAGCTCTGAATGAGTGGACTTAAATGGATGATCACTTGGAAAAAAGCACTGGAATTGGAGTCTCAGGGACACCCACGTTTCTATTCTCATTAGTTTGCTCGCATAGTGAGCCTTTATATGCAGTGAAGTGATTAAAGATGCTGTCTGAAGGTAATCGCACTCATCCCTCGTATCTTCAATGCAAAATAGTATATCTGCTAAGTGAACTTATGGGCGGGAGATGGGACACGTGAAAATATAGTGATTTAAGTAAGTAAAAAATACATTGATTCCAGGCTGTGGGAATCTTTACACAGAGAAGGCAACAGGGGTAAAAGCCAAAGATAACTCCTCTTTCAGGATGTCTTTATGTGCTTCTGATTTCTCCGTCGTCTCAAGTAGAATTCAATCACCCTCCGTGAAAAAAGAGTGGGATGATCAGAATTGACCATGGCACATTTCAAGTCTTAAAAACTCTACGGCAGTGGGGCTCAAAGAGCCACACATAAACACAGCCCTGCAAGCTCTGTGTTCAGGCCAGTTCCTGGGGAAATGCTGGCATCTGCTCAGGGCCATATAGAGAATAATGACACATACACATAATTTAGCCTTTACTTCTAAGTGTGAGACTCTGTAAGCAATGTCTTTCAAACATTGCTCAAGGGTTTCCACGTTTTCTTATCCTTCAGCCAGTAAGGCCACAGACACACATGACTTCCAGAATTCTTGCTGATGCTGACCTGAAATCATCCACAAGCTCCAAGTTCCGAGTCCAGTAACTAGCTTTCCATTTGAAGCTGGAACCAGGTTTGGTCTGCGGTTTCAAAGGGACGTAGATACTGCAGACAGATTGTTACGGGCACCCAGACAAGACACAAGCTAACTTCCTGTTTAAACCTCACACAGAGAGTGTGCTCATGAACTGGAGATGGGGTCATTTGTTTTCCTTAGTACTGTACACAAGTTCGGTAAGGGCAGGGCAGGGGAAGACATAGAGAACAGAGCCAGCTTTCCCAGGAGGGACAGGGCTGTGGTCATCCACCTGTGGGCAGAAGCAGCTGAGGTAGGATTGCCGGCTCAGTGGTCAGGAAGAGCAGTAGAGCAGTAGCGTTAACGCTTGGGTGTCTTGCTCCAGAGGATTGGTCAAGTGATTTTCTCGTGGAAGAAAGCCCTCACAGGATGATTCTGAAGGTAGCTGCCAATTTACCTCTAATTCACATTCACCTTCAATACCTTCCTCTCTATTTTTCTTAGCTTTTGAGAGGCTGAACTTTAAGAGACTTACGGAATCATAAAGAAAAGTCAAGTGAAACTAGTCTCTCTGTGTGTGGAAAAGAATGCCGTCTGAAGATGCAGGTTTCAGATTTGCGGCTTCTGAATCCTCATTAGTTCAGTGTGTCCCTGTAATGGGGGTGGGATAGACTGGGAATGGTATCAGGGCAGGGGTGCTGTGACTCACATACAGAGTTTTTGCAAAGATCCAAGAATAAATTGTTAGGAAATGAAAGTACTCCCTAGGATACACAGGCCTGTGCAGCCGAGCACCTCAACGGCTCCTGGCCTTTCCCTGTATGTTGTATTTGGCACAGCACTGACCTAATAATAGCTTCATGGGAGGGCAGTGCCTCGCTTTCTGAGATAGCCATGGCAGCAGAGAACTGCCAGGACAGGCATCAGACCAAGCTTCCTGGAAATGTGATCCCAGTAGAGAGAGACAATAAAGGTCTGTGTCCTTGGGGTCTTGCTGGGTTTGGTTGAAGCTGGCTGAGGTACAGGTGCTGACAGACAGACTTTGGGATGGAGTTCCTCAGAGCAACACCTCAGAGAGTTTGCCCAGCACAGCACCTCTGTGGACAGGACCCAGGATGCAGCGGCAGCTTAGCAAGAGTGTTGGCAGGAAGTAGACATTAAAGCATTAGCCATCTCGAAAGAGAGTCTTAAAAGTGAGAGAAAGGGCGTCCACCTGTGTCTGGTGTGCTTTTGATTTCTTAGACAGGTCTCTCCTTTCTGGCGGGATTTAATTTCTTCTTTAAGAACTTTTTCACTGGAAAGGAAATTTCTGGGCCTCAGACTGCCCAGTGGCTCCACGGGCAATATCAGCCTTCACTGCCAACATGAACACACACATTCCCTTTCAAAAATCCTTCTTGCCTGATCAAGCCCAGCGCTTTCTACAGGCTTTAGAATGTGTCCAACAATGTTCAAGCTGCAAACAGAAAAGAAATTCCTAGAGTGAGATGAACCGTAGGCCAGTTGGAAGGATCTGGACAAACACAAGAACTCACCTGTAGCAAGGGTTTTTAAAAGAGATGAGTCGATGTCCCAGAAATGAACTTATCTTGATCAACATATGTTCTTAAAAGGTGATCAGAAAGTGTTTGAACAGGAAGCAAGATTTTAGAAAATGTATTTGTTGTAAGAGAAAAATTTAAAACATAGGAAGCCAGAGAAGGGAATCAAGTAACATTTAATTACCTCACTCAAATGTGAACCGTGACCCACACAGTTCTCTAGGAAGAGGCGTTTTCTGAGTCTAACACGAACTGGCCTTTCCTTAGCAGTCTGGCGCATGCACACATGCACAGGTGCAAGGGTTATTTTTATAGTTATTAGACGAAAATATTAGCCAACCTAGCACAGAGGAATCGTTATTTTAAATCTTTTAGTTCACTTATTTGAATTTGAATTTTCTCTTCTTAGTAAACTTCTGACTTTGTGTATGACTGATGAAATCACAATGTCTTATGTATTTGAAGACATTAAAATGGCCTGGGTATGGTAGTATATGACTTTAGTTGCAGAGGTCTGGAAGCAGGAAGTGCGTGGGTCTCTGTGAGTTTGAGGCCAGTCTGGTCTACACAGTAAATTCCAAGACAGCCACAGCTACATAATAAAGAGACTCTCATGAAGAAGAAGGAGGAAAAAGAGGAGGAGGAGGGAAAGGAGGAAGAGGAAAAGGAGGAGGAAGAAGAAAAGAAGAGTTGGTGGAGGAGGAGAGAGAGATAGAGAGAGGGAGACTGAAATGATTGGACAGAAGATGAGAATCAAAGAATTGTGAGGGTTAGGGTCCTTGTTCACATTGTAGAAAGTAAGTAGCTTTCTCAGGGTGGGGGCACCTAAAAATCCCACAAGGCTAACGCTTTCCATGGGTGTGGCTTCTTTGTTCCTTGAGGATATTCTTCTATTGCTACCTAATTTCTGTTCCAATGTCTTAAAGTCCATCATATTATTTTTATTTCCATTTTTTAAATTTATTTTGACAATCCTGTCACTTCTTTACTCTGTTTTAACTTATAGTTCAGCTGTTAGGTTGAGTGACTTAAATATCTTACTTAAATAAATATTCTACTTCCAAACCTACTTGGAATTCAAAACTTTTGTCTCAAAATGAAGATTTCACGGCTGCTGCTGATGCAGAGAACATCTCCCACCTCGCTCTGCGTATTCGAGGGGCTACAGGAGAGAAACCAACATGGCTGCACCATGGATGAAAAAAGAAAAGTTTCAAACTGACAAGGGTCTCTCTCAGAAAAGCAGAGGGAAGCAAGATGTGGGGAACTCTCCAGGTTATAAGGAGAGTGGGTTTATAAGGATCTGGGAGAGGGGAAGCTTGCAAGTACTTGTGTGTAGACCTAAGGGAGCCTGGAGCCTAGCATGGTCCTTGATATGCTGGTAGGAGCCACAGGTATATGTTAACTGGAGAGCCATATGAACCTTTCACCAGAGGTAATGCAATCCTCTGGCAGGATGGGATAATCTCCCTTCTGGCAGATGGGAACGGGAACAGGCTTCCCAAATTCCTGAGGAGTTCTGGCTTTTATCTAACTGCCTAAAGTTTTCCTATAGTCAAATTTGAGCTGGGCCTAGACTCAATTTTGGATGAATCAGTGGGCCTAACTGTTAGAGACTGGGATACCCTTTGGCCCAGTTCCCTGTGACTGAACTCCAACAGGAAGCAGAGCTTTTGGTGTGTTAGCCACAGATGCCCTAAATTAGACTTGAGCCAGGCAGCATGGGTAGCAAGCTCACTGTCCAGACACATGGAGCATCAAGAATTGAGTGAACAAAAAAAAAGAGAAGTTGGAGTTTTGCTAAAAGTGAGTCTACTCTGGAGAAAGAAAACAGAAAGGGGAGGGAAGACAGCAGCCCTCCTTGAGAAGATGATTCAGATAGGGAAGTGTAGCTGAAGGCTCCCCTCACAGGCAGCATTCCTCTGTTGGTGTCTGCTGTCCTTCCCAAAACAGGAAGTAAGAGATTCTGGTCCTGAAAGCCAGAGGCAACCCTAGAGGAATTAAGAGGAGAGGTGCTTACTAGCCTAGGAGTTTAGCTGAGAACATTTCTTTTCAAAGGTTCACACATTACAAGAAAGCTAGAAGACTGCTCTTAGGAATAAGCCTTGCCTGGCAACCCCAGAAAGAAATGGAAAACAAACGGGAAACCTGAACAGTTATGTGAGAAACAAAACGGGTTAAATTCCACAGAAACTACAAATCTTTTCATTCATTAACAATAATTAAAATTTGCTATCCACTGAGATCTTAACATTTCTTAGTGGGGAGAAAAAAACTGTTTGATCTTTTACAACTAAAGGGGAGTAGGGAAAAGGAGAAAGGGGGACTAGGGAGATAGTTCAGTCAGTGGCATGCTTGCTGTGTATGAGAACCCCGAGTTTGATCCCCAGAAATTATGTTAAGACAGCCTGATATTAAGGTGGCTAACACATATAATCCCATAGCCTGGGAGGCCGAGATGTAAAGGAGGCTCATCAGCCAGCCAGCCTAGTTTACAGTAGGCCACCAGGCAAATGAGAGACACTGTCTCAAAACCAACGTGGTCAGTTGTTGCAAACTACGGGTTGACCTTCGGCCTCTGTCCAGATGGATGCACACATTTGTAGACAAGTATGGAAACATACAAAAAGAAAGGGGGAAAGAAGGAGGGGAAAGGGAGGACAAGGGAGGGGAAGGAGGAAAGGAAGAGTGGACGGGAGAAAGTGAAAGACAGAAAGAGATCTGAGATTTATAAAAGTAGTCAGAGGAGGAGTGAGCACAGATTCTCAAGAAGCCATTTGTAATTGATAGTTGCTGTGAGAGAGAAATCAGATCCTTTCAACGGAGTGACACTGGGTTTATAATCACACTCTAAGACAGGGTGCTCAGAGTAGTTGGGCATGATACTACCGGAGGGCCCCACTATACCACTCGTGGGCATATACCCAGAGTTCCTATTTTTTATGGGTTGTTGACGTTTCAAGAAGAGAAAGAACATGAAGTCGGGTGGTTACAGAGATGAGGCGAGCTGAAGGAGGGAAAAGAATATGATCAAAATATGTCCTATGAAATTCTCAAAGAATAAATAAAACTTTTTTTAAAAAAAGAAAATGAAATAGCCCATGAAAGTCATTACCCTGGTAAAGTCATGGACTCCCAGAGAGACATCTATGGCAGCGATGACAGTGTCCTTAGTCATTCCTCCCTTGGGAGCCAGCTAGCCCAACTGTAAATAATTTATCCACCACTGAGGCAAGACCACTGAAGAACACACCACTTTACAGCTTCTTTTCTTGTTTGTTTGCTTTCTCTAAGAAACTAGTCCCTAAAACAAACACTCCTCTTAGGAAAATAGGACCCCAAGTCAGAGCTGCTACCCAGCCTGTGAGTATTAGAAGTGCCTCCCTCATCACCTTTTAATGGCTTGGCTCCACCTTCTCCAAGACATCTGAAACACACAACATAAATTTAAGTTGCTGTGTCAGCAGAAAAAAATGAGATTTCGTGGGGGTGGAGGCAATTCCACTGTGTAGGTAAGAAATAACCTCACATGTCAGAGACAGCCCTTGAGGATGTGCTTTAAGAAGCCACACATTTTCAACTCCTTTCTTACTATTTCCATCGCCATGAAAAGCAGACACAGCAAACATCGCTGCAGACCCACTGTACTAAAAGGCGCAACACATTCTATGGCCCTTTCTAGAGATCAAGTTAGAAAGGTGATAGGTGTCGCTAAGTCCTGCTTCTGCTTTATCTTGTCAGACGCATTTATTTTAATAACGGCATGAGGAGCAAAGGAGGCGCCTGACAGCTCTTGCCACCATTACTCTGTTCTTAAACAGAGATATTTGACAGATACCTACTGAGGAAAACATGCATATTTTAAACAGTAGGATCAGGTTCTCCCTCTAATCCTTGGCAAGATGGCAGATACACAGCAAATAACAACTTCCCTTAAAGTGCTGTCCAAGGAGGTGGTCCTTCCATAACTACCATGTGTACTGGTTCCTGCAGTGTACTAAACAAAATTCTCCTTTCTATTTTCAAAGAAAGGGCCAAACATCTGAAAGTATGTACATTTTTTTACACAGTTGCTTATTGTACATACAAGTATGTGTGTTTATGCACATGTGAGCATGTGTCACAGAACATGTATGGAGGTCAGAGGACATCTTGCTTTTTTTTATTCGATATATTCTTTATTTACATTTCAAGTGATTTTTCCCTTTCCTGGATCCCCGCTCCCCAAAAGTCCCATAAGCCCTCTTCCCTCCCCCTGTTCTCCCACCCACCCCTTCCCACTTCCAGAGGACATCTTGTAAGACTGTCCTCACCTTCCACAGTGAAATTTCCAGGGATCATGCTCAGGATATCAAGATTGGTGACAAGCACCTTTTCCCACTGAGCCCTAGATATGTAATTTCTTAAAAATGATTTGTGTTTATATTATTTCTCTTTCAAGACATAGCACCTAAAATATAAGAACTATACTAACACTGAAAATAATAATCATTACAGTAATAAATATCAGTGCATTTTCTGTATAATATCTTTTTTCAGCTTTTTTTTTCCATTGTTTAAAGGCACATTTTTTTGTTGTTTGGTTTTTCGAGACAGGGTTTCTCTGTGTAGTCCTGGCTGTCCTGGAACTCACTCTGTAGACCAGACTGGCCTTGAACTCAGAAATCCGCCTGCCTCTGCCTCCCAAGTGCTGGGATTACAAGCGTGCGCCACCACCGCCCGGCTTCTGTACCCCATTTTTAATAGGGTTATTTGGTTCTTTGGGGTCTAACTTCTTGAGTTCTTTGTATATATTGAATATTAGCCCTCTGTCAAATGTGGGGTTGGTGAAGATCTTTTCCCAATTTGTTGGTTGCTGTTTTGTCCTTCTGACAGTGTCCTTTGCCTTACAGAAACTTTGTAATTTTATGAGGTCCTATTTGTCAATTCTTGATCTTAGAGCATAAGCTATTGGTGTTCTGTTCAGGAACTTTCCCCCTATGCCCATGTCCTCCAGGGTCTTTCCAAGTTTCTTTTCTATTAGTTTCAGTGTGTCTGGTTTTATGTGGAGGTCCTTGATCCACTTGGAGTTGATCTTAGTACAAGGAGATAAGAGTGGGTCAATTCGCATTCTTCTGCATGTTGACCTCCAGTTGAACCAGCACCATTTGTTGAAAAGGCTATCTTTTTTCCACTGGATGGTTGTAGCTCCTTTATCAAAGATCAAGTGACCATAAGTCTGTGGGTTCATTTCTGGGTCTTCAATCCTATTCCATTGATCTACTTGCCTGTTGCTGTACCAATACCATGCAGTTTTTAACACAATTGCTCTGCAGTACTGCTTGAGGTCAGGGATATTGATTCCCCCAGAAGTCCTTTTATTGTTGAGAATAGTTTTAGCTATCCTGGGTTTTTTGTTACTCCAGATGAATTTGAGAATTGCTCTTTCTAGATCTATGAAGAATTGAATTGGGATTTTGATGGGGATTGCATTGAATCTGTAGATTGCTTTTGACAAGATGGCCATTTTTACTATATTGATCCTGCCAATCCAAGAGCATGAAATATTTTTCCATCTTCTGAGGTCTTCTTTGATTTCTTTCTTCAAGGACTTGAAGTTCCTGTCATACAGATCTTTTACTTGTTTGGTTAGAGTCACTCCAAGTTGTTTATCAGCTGTAGGAGTTTTCTGGTGGAGTTTTTTGGGTCACTTACATATACTATCATGTCATCTGCAAATAGTGATAGTTCGACTTTTTTCTTTCCAATTTGTATCCCTTTGACTTCCTTATGTTTTCGAATGCTCTTGCTAGTACCTCAAGTACTATATTGAAGACAAAAAAACAAATCCCAATTGTAATTGAAAGTCAGGCAGAAGGGGATTTCTTGTTATGTGGGGAGGGTCAGACTCTCGTTCTATCCCCACCTGCAACTAAACAAGGTTTCCCCACATATGGGGACCCTCAATCTTTCAATTCAAGGATAACCTTATCCAGAAAAAGCCCTTTCTCATACACACAGAATAACATTTACCAAATATTTATGCACTCCATAGCCCAGTTGACAAACTCTCTGGTTTCACCAACTTTAAGCTCATTCCTCATTGACCTTTAACCTTTACATGACAACACTTAGTAATGATTCCAGGCATGTGTTAAGATAACAGCAATGCTTTAAAGGTGACATTCCATCATTTCTGGTGGGGCAAAATTTGTAGCCATTCCCACTGATCATATTATTGGTAGGGTTTACAGAGTTAACTTTGATAAGTTTTGTTTTGGGGTGATAGTGGAGACAATGGTGGTGCTGGTGGTGGTGGTGGTGGTGGTGGTGGTGGTGGTGGTGGTGGTGGTGGTAGTGTGTGTGCGTGTGTGTCTGTGTCTGTGTCTGTGTCTCTATGTGTGTGTGTTTCCACTGATGATCCTAAGCTTTGGAATAAAATGAATGCATTGGTACTGGCATGGTGGTTCTAGGAAAACAAAATGTAAAAAAGAAAAGATCATGTTGTTTATTCTAGGGATAAAGTTGAAGTTCAATTTTCTACTTGAGCATGAAATAAAAACAGTTCAATGAGAAAAAATATTTAAAAGCAATTTCTTCAATCTCTACCAATTGAGGTGAGAGTTTCTTTTTATAACATAAACAAGAATATTTGCAAATAGAGTTATGGATCTAATGCAAAGAAGTTTGAAAGTGATAGAACCCAGGCAGTGTGTAAATTCTTTCCATGAGCCTAAGGGTAAAAAAATGTGTATAAATAGATGATTCTGTAGTTGGGAAATTGCTGCTGAATATGACTCACTTGCTGTTGGTACATGATAGGAAATGTAAGGAGTTTTTAGTTAAGTTAAATCCCTTGAAGAATAAAGGATGTTTGCTGACAAGATTAGCAACCTGATCTTTATCCCCAGAATCCATACGATGGAAGGAGAGAACCAACTCCTGCAAGTTGTCCTTTGACCTGCAAACATGGATATGCCCTGTGTACACCACAATAGATACACACATACACAAGCCCACAAAGAGTAAGTAAATATATGAATACAAAAAGTATCATTCATAGTCAGAACCATAGTCTATTGCATATGTATCTGCATATGTATGCACACACATGTGTGTATAAAGGCATGAGTGTACATGTGTGTGAAGATATATGTATGCATGTGTGTGTGAAGGCATGTGTATGAAAGCATTGTGTGCACATGTGTGTGAAGACGTGGGGAGGCATATGTATGTGTGAAGGCATGTGTGTGCATGTGTATAACCATGTATGTACATGTGTGTGAAGGCATTTGTGTGCAATGTGGATGGATATGAAGGTACATTTGTGTGAAGGCATGTATGTGCATGTGTGTATACGAAGATGTGTGTATTAAGGCATGTGTGTGCATGTGTGAATATGAAGACATGTGTATAAAGGCATTATGTGCATATGTGTGTATGAAGACATGTATGTATGAAGGCATGTGTGTGCATGTGTGTATGCGAAGACGTGTGTATGAAGGCATGTGTGTGCATGTGTGAATATGAAGACATGTGTATAAAGGCATTATGTGCATATGTATGTATGAAGACATGTATGTATGAAGGCATGTGTGTGCATGTGTGTATTTGAAGACATGTGTATGATGGCATTTATGTGCATGTGTGTATATGAGGACATGTATGTATGAAGGCATGTGTGTGCACGTGTGTGAAGGCATATGTGTTTATGAAGGCACGTGTGTGCACGTGTATGTGAAGGCAAGTAACACCACAGCACATGGGTAGAGGTCAGAGGCTGGCTTTTAGGAGTCTCTTCTTTCCTCCCACCGTGGGCTGTCAGACTGCACGGCAAGTGTTTTTACCCACTGTGGAGGCAGGCGGATCTCTGTAAGTTCAAGGCCAGCCTGGCCTATGGAGTAAGTTCTGGGATAACTAGGGCTACACTGTGAAACCCTGTCTCAAAAAAAAAAATGATGCCCAATATAAAGTCAGAACATTCTGTAACAGAGTAAAAAACAATCTGCCTATTTAACATGAAAAATCAAAAGTTTAGAAAATATTGGGAGTGGCTTTAAGTTACATGGGAAGATGTGAAAGCTAATTACAGTACTAAAGGCAACCTTAGGGTCTTTTCCCACTTCACATCCTAGATGTCCATCTCAGCCATTTGGCTGCACAAGACACCAGTCAGATGAAGCTATCTGTTCAAGAGATAGAATTATTTACACACCTGTAAATCCAGAGATTTAATCACAAACATCCTGATTATGGATTCCTTTTCTCTTCCAAAGACATGATTTAGTAATTTCGTATAATGCTCAAGAAAAAGAACAGAATCTACTGTTTAAACAAGCATTTGAAATAAAGAATCCACACTCCAGAAGGCTGGCACACCAACATAGAAGATTGTCTTTTATTTATGCATTTGTGTGTTGGTGCATGTGCACATATGTGAGGTTCAGATAATAATTTAAAAAGTTGTTAGTATACTTAAGTGACCCCAAAAATTGCAACAGAGAACTTCTACAGCTGATAAACAACTTCAGCAAAGTGTCTGGATATTAAATTAACTCAAATCAGTAGCCTTCCTATACTCAAAGGATAAACAGGCTGAGAAAGAAATTAGGGAAACAACACCATCCACAATAGTCACAAATAATATAAAATATCTTGGTGTGACTCTAACCAAGCAAGTGAAAGATCTGTGTGACAAGAACTTCAAGTCCCTGCAAAAAGAAATTGAAGATCTCAGAAGATAGAAAGATCTCCCATGCTCAAGGATTAGTATAGTAAAAATGGCCATCTTTCCGAAAGCAATCTACAGATTCAATGAAATCCCCAGCATAACTCCAACTCAATTCTTCATAGAGTTAGAAAGAGCAATTTGCAAATTCATTTGGAATAACAAAAAATTCTAGGATAACAAAACTATTCTCAACAATAAAAGAACTTCTGGGGGAATCACCATCCCTGACCTCAAGCTGTATTACAGAGCAATAGTGATAAAAACTGAATGGAATTAGTACAGAGACAGGCATGAAGATCAGTGGAATAGAAATGAAGATCTGGAAATGAACCCACGCACCTATGGTCTCTTGATATTTGACAAAGAAGCTAAAACCATCCAGTGGAAAAAAGATAGCATTTTCAACAAATGGTGGTGATTCAATTGGAGGTCAGCATGTAGAACAATGCAAATGTCTTATCTCCCTGTACAAAACCCAAGTCCAAGTAGATCAAGGATCTCCACATAAAAGCAGATACACTGAAACTAATAGAGGAGAAAGTAGGTGAAATTTTCCTGAACAGAACACCAATGCTTATGCTCTATGATCAACCATAGACAAATGAGACCTCATAAAATTGCAAAGCTTCAGTAAGGCAAAGGACACTGTCAATAAGACAAAACAGCAACAAACAGATTGGGAAAAGATCTTTACGAATCCTACATCCAATAAAGGGCTAATATCCAATATATACAAAGAACCCAAGAAGTTAGACTCCAGACAATCAAATAACCCTATTGAAAAATTGGGTACAGAGCTAAACAAAGAATTCTCAACTGAGGAATACTGAATGGCCGAGAAGCAATGTTCAAAATCCTTAGTCATCAGGGAAATGAAATCAAAACAACCCTGAGATTCTACCTTACACCAGTCAGAATGGCTAAGATCAAAAACTCAGGAGGCAGCAGATGCTGGTGAGGATGTAGAGAAAGAGGAATGCTCCTCTATTGTTGGTATTATTGCAAGCTAGTAAAACCACCCTGGAAATCAGTGTGGCAATTCCTCAGAAAATTGAACCTGAGGACCCAGCTATATCACTCCTGGGCTATATACCCAAAGGTTCTCCAAAGTGTAACAAGGACACATGCTTCACTAGGTTCATAGAAGCCTAATATATAAATGCCAAAAGCTGGAAAGAACCCAGATGTCCTTCAACAGAAGAATGGATACAGAAAATGTGGTACATTTACACAGTAGAGTACTATTAAATGGACCTATTAGAAACAATGAATTCATAAAATTCTTAGGCAAATAGATGGAACTAGAAAGTTCCATTTTGTGAGTGAGGTAACCCAATCACAAAAGAACACACATGGTATGCGTTCACTTATAAGTGGATATTAGCCCAAAAGCTTGGAATACCCAAGATAAAATTCACAGATCACATGAAGCTTAAGAAGATGGAAGAGCAAGGTTTGGGTGCTTTGGTCCTTCTTAGAAGGGGAAACAAAATACTCATGGGAGGAAATACAGAGACAAAGTGTGGAGCAGAAATTGAAGGAAAGGCCATCCAGAGACTGCCCCACCTGGGGATCCATTACATACACAGTCACCAAAGGCAGACACTATTGTGGATGCCAAGAAGTGCATGCTGACAGGAGCCTGATATAATTGTCTCCTGCGCCTGGCAAATACAGAGGCTGATGCTGGCAGCCATTGAACTGAACATGGGGTCCCCAGTGGAGGAGTTAGAGAAAGGACTGAAGGAGATGAAGTGGTTTACAATCCCATAGGAAGAAAACAATATTAACCAATCAGACCCCCCACCATGAGCTCCCAGAGACTAAACCACCAACCAAGGAGTACACACGGAGAGACCCATGGTTCCAGCCACATGTGTAGCAGAAGATGGCCTTGTTGGGCATCAGTAGGAGGAGAGACCCTTGGTCCTGTGAAGGCTAGATGCCCCAGTGTAGGGGAATTCAAGGGAAGGGAGGCAGGAGTGGGTGCGAGTGTGTGGGAACACCCTCAAAGAAGAAGCAAGTGGGGGGGGGATGAGATAGGTGGGTTCCTGGAGGCGGGTGCCAGAAAAGCGCAAACATTTGAAATGTAAATAAAGAAAATATCCAATAGAAAAACAAAACAAAACAAAAAAAATGTTTTCTTCTTCCAGGTCAATCCCAGGGATCAAACTCCAGTTGTCAGGCTTGGAAGCAAGTGCCTTTACTTGCTGAGCCATCTTACTGGCCATAGAACATTCTCTGAATATTAGTTTAAAAATGTATTTGTAGACATATTTTTAAAGTCACAGAAAGAGGTTCACTCGTCTCAAATTTTGATTCGGTCGTATTTGGAAAGTGTCAAATAGCTCGCCTGCCTTAAATAACAGCATCAGAGGTTTGTTTCTCAGTGGTTTCTGGCTATTGTTAAATAACACATATATATCATCAACAGACACAGAAAGGTCATCACAGATCTTAGTATAAGGTTTGAAAAGTATTTCAAAGAATTCCTGGGGAGTTTTGATAGGATATGTTGTCTAGGTATATTTGTGTATGAACCCAACCAGTTCCTGTAAGATGAATAAGTACTGAATATCTTTTAAACATTTCTCTTAATAGTGTCATGGTATTAACACTACTTTACATTATTCTAGTTTTAAATGCGTTTATTTTTATTTGTTGTAGCATTAGGAATCAAACCCAGGACCTTGCACATACTATTCATTGACACTGTCTAAAAGTGTATTTCTCTCTTAGAGCCCATCCCAGCTGCCCATTTGAAATCTTAAACTTCTGTGACAGTCAGCGACAGGTGAGCTTCTGTGCAGTTGAGGCTAAATTCTTTAATCACCATTAAAGCAAACCAGGGCAATTGTAACAATGTCTTTAATTATAATCATAAAGGAAAGAACTAGTAAGTGGTGATACAAGGATACTCTGTAGCATGCCCTCCATGGCCGCCACATCACTCACACATATAGAGCACCCTTTAATGAAAAGAAAAGTGCACCAATGTGCTTTGAAAAAGATAAACATGCTGTGTTCACAAATAGGTTCCTGAATAAGTAAATTACCCTACTTATTGTGTGGAATAAAGCCTTCACTCTAATTTGGAGAAGAATAAAAATACTAAAACACACACATACAGAGAGACTCACACACACACACACACACACACACACACACACAAATGTAGACATATGAGTTGTGCCTCTAGACACATGAGCATGGGAGGGAACCTGGCTGGTTGCTTAGCTGAGGACAGTAGAGTGGAAACTCCCCCTAAGCTCAAACTAGCTCTTGTCAAAGGTGAAGAAGCCAAAGTCACTGGGGAAGCTGGAGAAAGCAAACAGGCTTTTCCAGTCCAGAACTGACTGCATTTCCCAGACTCCTAACTAGATCAGTGTGTCGACAGCAGCAGCACAGGATCCTAAATCCATGAAGCCATGAACATGCACTTGATGACTGTAGATTTTTCAGCCACCTCAAAACTCAAGAGAGAAGGTGAAGAGACAGAGAAAGAATAAATAGACTTAACATTTGAGCTCGAAAATTAAAATATCAGAACAAGCACACCTACGTGACAGTTATGAGCAATCAAAAATAAATTATTGTTGTTCAAATGACTATGTAAGAGAAATCTGAAAAATATTCTAAGAATATAAACACAAATGTAAAAGAAAAACTCTTAGTAAAGAAAGAAATCACAAAAAAAAGGCAAAATCAGAGGTATACATACTCAATTCCAAATTGTTTACAGAGGGTGAAATTTTAAAACTCAGTAGAGGATTTAGTCTCTATATTGAGTACAAAGAAAAAGGCCATCAAATTGAAATATAAGATCACACTTCTACCTGACTGAAATACAAAAGGGTGTAATGTTCTATACATGACAGAACAGCTAAGAACCAAGAATACCACCAGAAATTCCACAATTCTGTAAATTTATAGAGTAAGAATTACCTAAGAATTTTTCATAACTGAAGAAAGATATGAATTCTCAGACTGCTCTTGCTGAACTGAATTATAAAATATAAATGTGCACATGCATTTCTTACTTCTGACTTGTTTTTACAGATTGCTGTAAAGCACAAGGAACTTCTATGTGAAAAGTTAAAGTTATATTTGAAGCTATGTAGAAACTGCATTGGGAACTTCATAGCCATTAAATATAATATCGTATTCAAATCAGTGTCTAAAATTAATTGTTTGGGGGTAAAGAATTCTGAACTGTTACCTAGTTCAATGTAGTAGCAAGCAAAAGTCTCAGTATTTCAGTTTTTAAACTTTTCTATATAATCAATCTATCTTATCATTATAATAGAGTGGACAAAGGACTCCTCTGCTGTAAACTCAACTCCAAGCACATTTAGAATCTAGACTGGCTTATATTATTTCAGATAAGTATTTCAGGTAATTAACTTGCTGTGTTTTAAAGATATTTTTCCAAAATCGAGTATGAATCTGAAAGTCCAAATAAAAATAGATATAATAATAAATAGTATATATTTTTGAAAAAAAATTATTACTTTGACCCTAGTACTCTCAATGGACCATCAAGACCAAGGTCATTTTTTTGTCTTTCTTCATCAAACTAGACTTCCTTTTTTTAAAAAAAAAAAAAAAAGAACCACTAATTATATTAATTGATTGCAGAGTGTTTATAATTTTACAATCCTATATTATAGCAAGAGAAAGAATACTAGAATATATAGAACAATGGGCATTGAGACTTTTTTTAAAAAATTAAAATTGTGTCAACAGAATAGTTAGTATGATGCACTGCCTAGCAAAATTATACCATGAAAATAACCAAAAATATTTAGTCATTATTGAAAATTTGAGCAATAATGCTTATAAGAATAAAATCATATTTTCAGATGATATGGTAATAAATACTGACAGTCTCATGTTTTTTATATAATTAAAGTATATTTACTTACCCTGTGACAGATGATCATGATACATACTTACTTTTTCTGCCCTTTGAAAAAAGTAATTTTCATAATAACAAAAGCATAGACTTTGAAGATTATTTGAAATTTTTACTTGAATTTTATATTTAAAACTTGAGTTAGAATAAAGGAAGTAAAAATGAATTGATCTTCAAATAAAGGAAGCTTAACTAAGAAGTTGGTTATTCAAACAGTAGAGTTGCTCTGATGTCCATCGGAGGACCATAAGACTAAATAGATTGATAACAATAAGACATAGGTCTATTATTCAAGGCCAGGGGACCACTAGGAGACAAAGATGCTTCGAATACCCATTGTAAGAAAAACAAAGAGGATTCATCTAGCTAAGATAATAAAAAGTGACCTGCCTGGTAGGTTGTACAGCCAAGGAAAGGACTATTCCTAGAAAATCCTGGGAGCTAAGAGAACAGGAGATATTCTCTCTCCTCCCTCTCCTTCTCCCTCTCCCTCTCCCTCTCCCTCTCCCTCTCCCTCTCCCTCTCCCTCTCCCTCTACCTCTACCTCTACCTCTACCTCTCCCTCTCCCTCTCCCTCCTTTCCCTTTCTCTCTCACTTTCCCTCTCTCTCTGCCTCTCCTCTTCCTCTCCCTCTCTCTCCTCTCCCTCTCCCTCTCCCTCCTCTCCCTCTCCCTCTCCCTATCCCTCCTCTCCCTCTCCCTCTACCTCTACCTCTCTGTCTCCCTCCCCCTCTCCCTCTCCCTGTTCCTCCTCTCCCTGTCCCTCTCCCTGTTCCTCCTCTCCCTCTCCCTCTACCTCTCTGTCTCCCTCTCCGTCTCCGTCTCCCTCTCCCTTTCCCTCTCCCTTTCTTCCTTTCCCTCTTTTCCTCTCCCTCTCTCCCTCCTTTCTTCCCTCCTTCTCTCCCATATTCCTCAATGCCTCTCATTGATTATATTACTCCAGAATCCAGAGAACAAGGAAATATAAATGTAGTTGTTATGATAAGAGGTCAAGAAAAAAATCAAGTAAATAAAGATCTAACAGAAAGCAAGTGAATTAACATCTTTAAGTCTTTCTTGGTTGTAAAATGAGCACCATTATGCAGTGTTCTTAAAGTGAACATTAAATGAGTGGATGTTAAAGTGTATATTCATATCCAAGAAGTGATGGATACCTGACACTGGGTTATATATTTTCAGAATAGCTTTTAATTTCCCAAACTATTTCTTAAAGCTTTGATTCTTACTGGGTTTATAATTTTTGTTGATGCTTTTTAAAATTACAGGTTGGTGTCACAAAATAGCCTCTGTCTTCTCTATATCAAACTTTCTATTTCTCTTAAATTCAAAAGCCCTCATCAAACTAGTACTGAGAATTTCATTAGTATATGATATTTACAAATTCTACTTCCTTTTCAGGAAGAAAAGTGAAAACAAACAGAAAAGTGGAGGTCTGTTCTGTAGCTAGCTTCTTGCTCCCTCGTGATGCTTTACATGTTAAACACCCTCCCTATAACCTACTTTATACATGAAATAAACATCATCATCATCATCATCATTTAAGAAGTAGGAAGTGTATCTGAAGAGATGGCTCATCAGTTAAGAGCACTTATTGCTTTGAAGGGGAACCAAGTTCCTGGTATCCAAAATGAGTGGCTCACAACTTCCTGTAACTCCAGATCCAAGGAAATCCTTTCCTGCTCCCTCCAGGCATGCATGAGTACACTCACAATACAAATAGAAAGGCACATAGACAGACAGACACACAGACAGACACACATAAATAAATAAATAAATAAATAAACAAACAAACAAACAAACCTAAAAAACAGGAAGGAAAAGAGAACAATGATTTTAAAAAGGGTAAAACAGTTTCCTTGTTGGGGCAATACAACATGACCTGGTGTTGAAATCATGGTTTACTTAATCGTCAGTCTTATCATTTGGACATTAAGTATTGTCTGTCCATTCTACTGACTCACTATTGCATTTCAGTAGTCTTTTCAACTGTTTCACAATCTAGTTCATTCTTTTCGCAAATAACTATCAAAGACTATGTAGCCAGTAGTCTTCAAAGCATTAGAATTTACAATTCTAATGTCTCAAGTGAGACAATAAATCTGCTCTATTCTCTAATAAGTTGCCACTGCCTCTGCAAGTCAAAAGGATACAGATTTATTTTCACAGCTCCCGTGGGTCAGGAGTGGAGGATGAACCTCGGCTTAGGTCTTGCACAGCTGCCATCAACTCTGAATGAGGCTCGGGCCGCTACCTGAGATTCGTACCTCTTGCAAATAATTACTTCTTTGCAAGCCTTGAACTTTTGGATTCAGTCAATAGCAGCCACCCCCAGTTGGTTGTCATGCAGGCTTCTTCACAGGGGACTCACAAAGCTTAACAGATTGCTATTTCAAAGCCAGCAAAAAGAACGTCCTAGTTAATTTTTTTAGTGTGCCCTAATCCGTGGCAGTGACATCCTGCCTTGGCCACCTGTAACCTGTGAGGGTGAGAGGCGACCACCATTGTCTGTGTTGGTTAGGAAGTGAGAGATCCCTCCTCTATCCAAGGGGAGGACATTGCACGAGGCAAGACCATCAGAAGGCAAAGATAAGTAAGTACAGAGCAGCATATGCTCCGTCTCCATAAAGTGGGCAACCGAGATATACCCACTAGAAATGAGTCATCTGTGAATATTGATTATATGATCGATATTGAAAATTGATCGTATCAGTCAATTGATTGTATCAATATCAAAATTGATTGTATGATCGGGGTCTTTGAGGAAGTGGCACCTAAAACTGCCTCTTGCTGGAAAACAGATGAAGCCAAGGGAAGTGGTCTGAAGTCAGACTGGCAGCAGAAGTTGGTTCACAGAAGGATTTATTTGTCTATGCACCTATTTCTGCCCCATACTCCTGTCAGGAGGATTTAGATACTGTGAGAGCTGGTAGAAATGCTCAGGAGATGAATAAACGCACTGGCCGTTAAGAAGGTGGCTGAGTTCAATCTCTCAGAACACACACAGCAGGAGAGGACAAACTCAGAAGATAACCTCTCATCTCTACCTGCACTGTGGCTCATTTTCCCTCCCGTATGAAATAAATGAATAACGTCAATTTTAAAATTGAAAAGAAAACAGTAAATTAAATACTGTGAAGGTGTTATCTGGTTAAATATTTTGAAGCATCCCTCCAAGGGCTATAGTGAAAATTTCTCAGAGGTTTGATAGTAGGAGTAAGAAGACTCTAGAAGGCTTCTATAGAATAGTCTGAGGTGTAAGAGAGAAGACCTTGGATTGTAACAGTGGTTGAGGATGGAGATGAGGATAATAGCACTAAGATTTGCTGATCTATTAGACACCAAGCAAGGAATAGAGAAATGCAAGAAAAAACACCTTCTCCTTTGTTCTAACTATGTTCTTACTAGTTCACACAAGGTTATTTGTGTGATCCTGCTCTTACTAAAGGATGTATTAATTTTTGTCCAAATTTTGTCCTATAATTAATCTCATCAAGGGACATCAAAATCTCCAAATATTGCTTTATAGTGATGGAATTCTAGACTCTATAAGCCCATATGCAGCCTTTTTTTGTTGAATAATGTCTGACAAGATCACATGTCACCCTTGTTTTTATCCAGAGACACTTTCTTACAGACTATGTTTATAGATTTAGTAAATGCTAAATTAACATGTGTGTCACTACCATATGGTGTGGGAAATTAAATGACTTTCCTTAATGTGGTCACTCTTAATTAAATTAGCATTTTCCTCTCCTCCCTTAAAGTGATCATTTACATGAAAATCAAGTAAAGTTTGATTGTTTTGAAGCTGAATCAAAATGTACTTGAAAGTTTTAGTGTCCACAATCATCTTAAAATATATCCAATGGTCAAAATCAAGTTCTGCCTCTAAATGACGGTAGGAGAATGCGTTTACTCTTTGATTCGAAGATAATCACACCAATCACAGAATGTAGTTCCAGCTTACTGACATTCCAACTGTGAGTCACCATTTTCTACAGCAAATAGTCCCATTTACTACGTAGCACAGCATGATGGCTACAGCTCATAATATCCTGCTCTAAGTCATAAAAATTACGAGAAGAGGCTCAAAGATTTTGAACACAAAGTAAGGAGCAGATGGAAACACTAATCACCCTGGCTGATCAGTATACATTGTATATAAAAACAAAATTACCATAGTTTACCCCCTCAAACATTTATTATTAAAACAATGCCCATTTAAAAAATAAATAAAAACTAGGAAGTAAAACCATTAAGAAAAACAGAGATCAAATGAATGGCACCTACTCTTCTGCTTGGAAAGTTCAGTTTATTTCACTTACCACGGTGTCCTCCAGGATCATGTATGCTGTAAAGTAGAAAAAAAATCCTTTCTTTTTGCCTAACTAATATTCATACACACACACACACACACACACACACACACACGCACACATACATGCACACACACACACACGCACACATACATGCACACACACACACACGCACACATACATGCACACACACACACACACACACACACGCACACATACATGCGCGCGCGCACACACACACACACACACACACACACACACACACGCACACATACATGCATACACACTCCATGTGTCTTTCATCTGTTAGCAGATATCATTTCTGTCTTGGAGTTGGAAATAACAAGGTAACAAACAAGAAAGTGTAAACATGTCTTTGAAATTTTGTTTCATCCATATATGTGTATATATATATATATATACACACACACACACACACACACACACACACACATATATATATATATATATATATATATATATATTAGCAAGACTGCTGCTGGACCATTTGGTAGTTTTACTATTTATTTCTTCATTCATTCATTTGTTTATTTTAGACGAAGTCTTACTAGGTAACCCGGTCTAACTTTAAACTCAAGTAATCCTCCCACCTTGGCCTCTCAAGTAATGGGATTCCAGCCACGTTGGCTCTAACGGTTTAAATTTTTTATTAGGTTTATTTATTTGGGTGGGGTAATGTACATAGAGAGGACAGCTTTTGAGAGTTAGTTCTCTTCCTACTATGTGAGTTCCAGGCATATGGCCTAAGTTATTAGAATTTGTACTATCTATACCTATTTAGCCAGATAACTGGCCCTGGCTTATATTTTATAATGGCCTCCAATTGTCTTCCACTATGGCTACAACTACCCATATTTCCTTTTCTCCACATTATCACCAACACTTTTTTCCTATTTTGATGACAGCCATCCTAAGACATGTGAGGTGACATCTCAGTGAGGCTCGTTGTCTTGATAATAACAGCATTGACCTTCTTTGCTAACTTAAAGAAAAGAAAAAACAGGGGGAAAAAGGTTAAGATATTGAGTATCTAACCATGACATCTTTATACTGAACTGACAGCTTATTTAAGAGTAGAATTCCTGGTATGTGGTCAGTTTACCATGAGCATTAAAAGTTATTAATGTGTTGTAGTTTTCAGAGTTGCTGAGAAGTTTATGTGATTTGTATTTAAGAATGAGCTGATAAGACATCCTTTGGAGACATGGGAGGAGGAATGGGAGGAGGGACTGTGAGAGGGAGGGCTGGGAGGGAGATAAAGAATGAGCTAATAAGATGTAGCCCTGGGGCAGAGTCTACAAGTCCCTGGGTATGGATGTAGGAGAAAGACGGATAGATGGAGGAGAGAGAGAGAGAGAGAGAGAGAGAGAGAGAGAGAGAGAGAGAGAGAGAGAGATCCTGAAGAGAAGTTCACTATGCATGGACTTTGGATATTAGGCAAATTAAGTTGTAGCAAGTCTAGAGCTCACGGACATCAGGTATAAATCCCAGGCTTTATGTTTATGCAACAAGAATTTTAACCACTGCACCATGCTCCCAGTACAAAAGATCTAGATTTAAACCCATTCTAATGAGTAGGTCTGTTGAGTCCCCTTCACTATACCCCTCAAACCCCAGAATAGTTTCTAGATAGCGCCAATTGTAATATTTCCTCCAGCAGATATTTGGAACCCAGAATTGTTTTCAGTACTAAGAGGCTGAGTTCCTGACTCCCGTGTAAGGTGCCATATTGTCTCCTGTAAGCTGGGTTGGTGAGGCCGGCCTGTGATCTGACTTCTGTCCCTGTCGGCCTTGGGTTACATGAACTCTGTGGAGAGGCAGGAATAGAAAGGGTCCTGTAGAAGCATAAACCTGGGAAATCCTCAGGTAAGACTGGGAATTTCTAAGGCTTCTGTGGACTTCGTAGCCTCTGGATATAGCCAAGAGTCAAGTTTTAACATATGAGCTTTGTACAACTCATGGATAATAAAAGAGGATAATTGTCCATGCTAAGAAACCAGCAGGCTGGGAGGCAACAGCAGAAGTGACTTGGGTTGTCTACCAATTTAAGTCCATGCAGTTAGCCACAAGATATTTTCTGGAGAATATTTAAACCTCTATTTATCTACTACATTTTAAAAGACTATTATTCCATTAAGGCTGGTTCTTATTATGTGAATTTAATGTGAAGAAAATAAAAATAGAAGCTTATGAAAAGCCAGCGTAGTCTGCCATTGTGTACACGGGCTGATCCCAGTTGCTGTGTATAAAACAAGCCAGACCTCTGTAGCATTTATCCCTCTGAAAGCCAGACTCGCATTCCTCTGTTATCAGGCTATAGTACCTTGCACTCTATTTAATGTTTAACTACAGTAACTCATACTTATTTTACTTACTTATTTGACATGCTTATATTCAAAAGGAGCTTGTCTTAGGAGTAAAGAATCAAATGAAAACACTTAGATTGTCTTAACAACAGCAATGACTAATATCACAGATAAGATAGAAGGCTAACGTCATAGATATGAACTAGCTCTGCATCTTAGGGGAAGGGTGTGTGTGTGTGTGTGTGTGTGTGTGTGTGTGTGCAGGCACTCACATGTTCTCTGTCTTTAGAAAGAATTAGCACAATATAACTGCACACATGAAACAGAGGCAAAACTTAAACAAATGTAATCAGGTAAAGGGTAGTATTTCCAGACAATTTGCTGTTCTCAATAGCAGAAATGAATGCGGATAATTCTAAGCATATTTTTTGGAGTGTTTCCATGGAACCCCGTGTGTGTCCAACCCGTGGCCCACAGGTTGTATGATACTAAGGACAGCTATGAAGAAGCCCAGCACAAAATCATAAACTGAAACGTTATGAGGATATTGCTGGACCTTTGCAGCGCTACTGCACGATTCTCAGCCATGAACCTGGCAGATGACAGCCTTGCTGCAGTGGCAAAAGGCTCAGCTTCCAATTACACAGTACACTGAAGACTGAACATTCCTCATCTCATTTAGCCTCCACACCCTCACATACACACTGAGATAGGTGCTACTTTCACAAATATAAAGTGGGGACTCTCCATTTCCTCCCTGACCATCACGCCAGTGCGGAGGTGAATTGTCAACCATACATAAGTGACGGTTCCTGAGTCACTCTCCGGTGCGGCGAAGCACACATTCAGACCATGTCAGAGCAGTGGGATGGGAGCCTCAGTCCCAACAAAAGTGGACGACACAGTGACTCCAGTACAGACCTGGCATCACAAACAGCAAATTGCTGTATTTTTCTACTTCCCAACTGTTGGTTTACAGGAATATTCATTTTCATAGAAGCATCCATTAGCCCACAGGACAGTACCCCCTCAGCTTCCTAAAGGAGTGAGCACAGGCTGAGGAGAAACAGTGCCCTTCAGCTGTCGGTGAGCAGAAGGGGGGACGCCTCTGAGGCAGGTGTGCAAATTCACAGAAAAGCCCAAATGGCCAACACAAACCTTCAAAGCCTCCGTTTCACCGAAGGCAGAGATATTCTCATTTAAAAATACAAATAAGGGGGCTGGTGGGATGGCTCAGAGGTTAAGAGCACTGACTGCTCTTCCGGGGAAGGTCCTGAGTTCAAATCCCAGCAACCAAATGGTGGCTCACAGCCATCCATAACGAGATCTGACGCCCTCTTCTGATGTGTCTGAAGACAGCTACAGTGTACTTAGATAATAAATAAATCTTAAAAAAAAATAAAATACAAATATAAATAAGACAAAAGACTTTTTTGACCTTCAAATTTAATAAGTAAAAGGGGTTTGGACTTGTTTAGTGGTGTAAAGGAGGTGTAGATAAAGGCACATTTCTCTTACGTTCCTCAGAAAGAGCCTGAGCAGTGCGGACTGGACCTGGGTGTCAGAGGTACATGGAAAGAATTATTGGGTAATTTTATAAAATGTCCCCACATAAAAATATGCTAATACAGTATGTGTGCATTTTAGAAGAATATTGCTTCTGTGGAAACGTGCATTTCTTTGCAAAGAAACTGCTTTTTAATTCCTACATATCTATTAAAATTGTAATCACAACATAAGAATTGAGGATTTTACTGTCAATTCCAAAATCAACTGATTTTTAGTTTTAGGTAGATTTACCTTGGTAACCAATCAGTCATAGCCTTGAGTTACCTTCAGCATAATCAGCAATATTCCCACCCAATGCTAAAGAAAAATGATTTTTTTAAAATAAAACCAAAGTTTTCATAACAGGTTTTATGGAATAAAGTATGACATTACACTAGCCATGTAATATATGAGAAGTTGTAAGTGATTTTTATCATCCAACCCCTTCCAAGCAGATACATTGACTAATCTTTTCTGAACTTGTCATCAGCAATTATCAGATGTGACATTTAAAAGTACACTACATTCACATCGCGCTTTTATTACTCTTTTTCCTTAATGGCGTAACAGCCCATTTCACAGACTTCTCTAGTACAGAGCTGTAATTATTAACAGCACATTTGGCTCTCTGGTGCCGGCAAAGAACAGATCCATGCTTCTTCAGCGCCCTTTATGCAGACGTGTGTTTCCCAGCACACATAGACACACAAGCACACAGGAGAGTTTCCTGAGGGCGGCAGCATTGTGAGCAGGCCTTCTCCGTCTCAGCAGCAAGCTGATCTCATTTATAAAGTCTGACTTCACAGTAGGTGAGAGCGGCTGCCAAGAAGACAACCACCAGAGTGCCAAGCGCCCCAGCACTTCGCCCAGCGGCAGAGCTTTTAGGATTCCTCAGCTACAGTAGTTATTTCTGGACATGCGCAGTTCAGTACCGACAGCCTTGTCGAGACCTCCGGTGCCCGTGAGGACCTCTGTGGGACCCCTCATTTTCCTAAACACAAACGTTAAATCAGAATGTGGTGAGTATCCATTCCAGCCCTCCCTCACACTTCCTCTCTGAAACATTTAATTAGAGGAAAATAATTTAAATGTCAATTCTTTGTATAACATTTTCACAATATTGATTAAACACTAGAGCTGAATACTAGGATCATGATCATCAAAACTAAGAATGGCCCCATGAATCAGAAAACAAATCATAACTTAAATACATTATAATAAATTTAAACAGAGATCCTTCCATTTATTCCCTAACCAACTTCATCTGCATTCAGTTCTCTTCACGATGATGTGATTTCAATAAAGCCCCACAGTGTCTTCTTATCTGCCAATTAAGTACTGCTTGCTGATGTACTTTAAAACCACAATGCACTAGTCCATGTGACGGCTGCTATTACTGTTTTCAAAGGGAATTGACCTAATTATGGTGTACTCACTACTGTGATGCTGACCACACTATACTCACTACTGTGATGAGAATCAATATGTATTCATCACTGTGATTGTGACAACAGTGTACTCACTACTATGATGGTGACCATAGTGTGCACTCACTACTGTGACAGTAACCACAGCGTACTTGTTACTATGATGGTGAACACAGAGTATTAATTACTGTGATGGTGAACACAGTATACTCACTACTGTGACAGTGACCACAGCGTACTTGTTACTATGATGGTGACTGTCTTAGTCAGGGTTTCTATTCCTGCACAAACATCATGACCAAGAAGCAAGTTGGGGAGGAAAGGGTTTATTCAGCTTACACTTCCACACAGCTGTTCATTACCAAAGGAAGTCAGGACTGGAACTCAAGCAGGTCAGGAAGCAGGAGCTGATGCAGAGGCCATGGAGGGATGTTTCTTACTGGCTTGCTTCCCCTGGCTTGCTCAGCCTGCTCTCTTATAGAACCCAAGAACAACAGCCCAGACGTGGCATTACCCACAAGGGGCCCTCCCCCCTTGATCACTAATTGAGAAAATGCCTCACAGCTAGATCTCATGGAGGCACTTCCCCAACTGAAGCTCCTTTCTCTGTGATAACTCCAGCCTGTGCCAAGTTGACACACAAAACCAGCCAGTACAATGCCCACAGAGTATTTATTACTGTGATGCTGACCACAGTGTACTCACTACTGTGATGCTGACCACAGTGTACTCACTACTCTGATGGTGACGACAATGTACTCACTACTGTGACACCCAGTATACTGTCACCCCAGTATACTGATTATTATGATGGTGACCACAGAATATCTATTACTGTGATGATGACCACAGTATACTCACTACTGTAACAGTGACGACAGTGTACTTATTACTATGATGGTGAACACAGAGTATTTATTACTGTGATGATGACCGCAGTGTACTCACTACTGTGACAATGACCACAGTGTACTCACTACTATGATGGTGACCACAGTGTAATCACTCCTGTGACTGTGATCACTGCCATCCCTGATTAAAAGCCTTGCATGAAATCAAATTCCCCTTAAGGAAGTGTAGTTAGTGTGTACAGGGCACTGGAAACAGATCCTTCATGTGGTCCAGACAAGCTGTCTACACTTTCCTGCACACACAGCTCTCTGAAAGAGCTCCAGCCTCTGAGACCACAGACTTCAGATCCTCACTGCCCTCTTGTCCAGGTCGTCAACAGCTGAGCAGCTGTCCCTGAGCTGACATGTGTGGACCCACAGCTCATCATGTATCCCGCTGCCGAAGCCCATATAGCCGAAATCTGGAGGTTTTTGATGACCTCCCAGCTAAATTTTAACACCCATTTGTCACCATATATATATAACAAATTAGACTGCCGTTTCCCGGAGGACATTGCAGCTGCTGGTGACACAGCTTCAGAGGCAGGACGCGTGTTCGTACACAAGTCTTGGAGGCCAGAAAACCAACCCACAGACGCCCGTGCTCCTCAGCTCGGAGCAAGTCCCCACGATGCCCGCAGCAGTCAGCATCCTGGGATTACTTTTTAAAGCCTTTCCCCTGGAGGGATGTTTCCCTCATCCATTGCATTTTCTTCATCCCATTTCTTTGCTTCCCTCTTCTAAATATTATTTCCTTCCCTCCTTCTTCCCCTTCCCTTCCTCCCTCCCTCCCTCCTTACCTCCCGTCCTTCTTTCTCTGTTTTTATCTTTGCCGCATCTGCTCTGCCAGCTTAGCAGATACTGGAGATTTCCCTGATGGAGTTCCCAAGACTTGGTAGAAAGCACCATAACCGGATATGATATCACAGAAGCAGAAGTAGCCCAGACCATAGCTGGCTCACTGTGGCAGTGGCTGGGTGGCACTGAAGTCACGATTCACCCCAAAAAAAAAAAAAAAAACTACACAGATGATAGAACACAGAGACAAAGTTCTGTGTGGTTGATTTATCCGCTAAAAACCGAAATTATCCAAACCACTCATCTAATACCTGATTTTTTTTTATTTTTCACACTTGAGGCTTATAAATTATTTTATTTAAAAGTCCTCCTTTTTTATATAAACAAATTATCACAGAAGCGTATGGTAGATTTAGACAAAGGGTGTGTAGGGAGGAAGCCACCTGCTGTTCTACAGTCCGCAGAATGACCGTGAAGAGTGGAAGGCTTAAGAAAAGGAGGCCAACGTGAAAAGCATGGGATACGGTAGCTTAGACAGAAGCAGGCATGACTGGTGCAGTGTGGGAAAGTCGAAAAAGATGGCACAACTAGAACTCGGGTTCTAGAAACGCTGGAGGGGCCCATGTGATCAATGACTGCCCCCGGAAGAATACTGAGGCATGTGGGGGAGCAGGACAAAACGAAGGAGAGACAGTTGGGTTTACAATGTTGAAAGTAACCCCAAAGGTAAAGCCAGAAGACAACCTAAACACTAGAGGAAGGGGTCGATCACCAAGGCAGTAACCTTGAGAAAGAAGCAGAAGCTTTGGCTGGACAGGAGGGCTGGTCTGAGATCATCTGCCAAATGGAGAAGCCTTAGAGACCATAAACAGGAAATCCCAGGTTGCTGAGAGGATTCAGGCCCTGACGCGAACCAGGTCAAGTAAACAATGAGCCCTGGTGAGGGCGTTTCACAGTGAGCCTGAAAAGACAACACAAAACTCAATCATCCCTGACGCAGAGCTGAGATGCCTTCATCTCCAAACGTCACTTCTTTCAGCTCATCACAGTCTCGCAGGGTGTGATAATCAGTGAACCGCGCACAGCAGCAAGCCAATTTCTCGCGCGTTCGACGCTGAACGGAGCAGCCGCGGATTTAAGTACAGAATCCTGTGTTCAGCCACCTGGAACATTCCAGGTCCGCACTGAAGCTGAGTTTCTGGGCGTCCTGATACCTCCTTTGAAACGAAAGGAACACACTCAGTTCTCCGCCAAAGCAAAATGAGAGCGGAGAGTCTAGGCAGAGCTACCCCAAGCATGCGTTCCTTATTCGCTGACCGAAGGCTTATCGGGCTGGGAACGCCAAAGGTATCACACCCGTCCATTACCCGGTTTCAAGTTTGCCATTAGAATGACTCAGCTCTGTGGACTTTCAGGACAAGCGGGGCAGGAGGACTATGTAAACTCGGTTCCCACCATTCGTAGGTAATGGTCTGTTGTCTCATGCGTGTCACCAAGCTCGACCATGGTGAATCAACCTGTGCTGTCAGAGGAATTCCACTCCCACAGTCAGGCCAGCCAGCCAGAGACAGGAAGCTCATGCTCAGGACCAGGTTCTCCGGTGACTGCTGGCTACAAAGGTGACTGTTCACACTCTAGGAAGCCATGATTAGAACTACTCTTCAGGGGAGACAGGAGTCCAGCAGGTGCTGGTAGGCACAATCTAGAGCTTATTAGCCCTAAAATATATCTGCTGGCCTGCACCCTGAGCAGTTCTAAAGAGGCCCCACACGTTCTTTATAAAAGCAAATTGTATAAGGTCTGTCCAAACTCTGTGTTTCCATGCATATGTGCGGGTACATATGTGTGTGTGCATGTGTGTGCATGTTGGCATACTTGTACATGTATGTGCCTAGAGATCAACTTCTAGAATGACTGTAAAATTTTTATTTTATTTATTTATTTATTTATTTATTTATTTAGCTAACCAGCCCAGGAATCTACCTGTCTCACCCTCAGCACTGGACAAAAAAAAAAAAAAAAGAAGACACACACAGAGACACAGAGAGAGACAGAGACAGACAGACAGAGACAGAGACAGAGTTGGTGATGGTAACTGATAAATACACTTGAGATCTGCCTCTGGTGTACACACATGCACACTCTCTTGCATGCACACATACATACACAGTCACCCCCATACACGTGTTTATTCATACACAAAGACACAATTAAAACAAAAATAAAAGAAAATAAAAAAGGATGAAAGACAGTTTTCTGCAGGAGATGAATTGGAGGTGGACCTGTAACGTGGAGCTGGGGCCCGGAGGAACGGTACAGAGAGACGCTTTACGGTAAGGTCGAGCTTTTAAGAAGAAAAGTGGAGAAGAGATGGATGTCAGGAGAAGGAACGGCACAAGCCCTCAGTCCTGGGAGAGGAGGTGTGCTTTTGATGTAGAAAAGACTAGAAAAGGGGCTGGTTTTAGCCAATGCTGAGTGAATGTGAGAACTTGGGGAGTGGTCTCAGGACCATGTGGCTGCTCAGTGAGCCTGGTGGTCCTAAGACGCCAGTTAAGTGTGGTTCTAGAAGCCAATTAAGTCAGAAACAGATCAAGGTGGATATACAGAGCACATTTCAGGGGAACTTTCAAATGACAAAACTGTAGTAATTACGCCTAAATCCTGAAGTAAAATCTACTCGCAGACTCGGGAGATGACCTTAACATGTCTACTGAGTATTCAGAGAATTCCCTCCTGATCATTACAAACACAGTATTCCTGTCCAATGAGTGGATGTGGCTTACTAGCTTTCTCGAATTTTCTAGGTGAGAAAAATGGATATGTGATTATTCAAATGATGTGTATGTTTGCAGGAAACATAGCAGACGTTCCAGTCACTGATGGTCTCCAGTGCGCTCAACAGCCTCTAATCAAATCGATGTCACGTGGCTGCATACAGAACTCCATCCAGCTCAGAAGTACTATTGTGTAAAAGAAAGTCAGTATATATTCTAGTGTTTCCATGGACATTTTCAACTTATTAAAAATTACGTAAGAAAGCTATATCTTTTAAATTGTTTGATTGCTTTTCTTTTATGTGTATGTGTTTCCCTGTATATGTACCATGTGCATGTTTAGTGACTGGATCACACTGGACTTACAGATGACTGTGAGCTACCATGTGGATGCTGGAAACCAAGCCCGGGTCTCCTGAAGAGCAGCCAGTGCTCTTACCTGCTGAGCCAACAGCCCAGCCCTTACGAAAATTTTTATTTTAAAATAAACCATCTCTTCTGGATATGTATGTGGTTTTTCAGTCCAAACTAAAAACTAAAGAAAAAAAAAGTCCCTCAAGAAAAAAGCATACCAAATACTAAACAGACACAATATTTTTGAGTCATGTATTTCTATACGTTTACAAAGTCAAGTTTGTGTGATAAAAGATATCGCAACAGTATGGCTGCCTGGACAGAGACAACATCAGTGGATACAACAAGCAGAGGGGAAACCTCGGGAGTCTCAACTGTAGACAAAGAACTACATACAACTAATGACTGCAGAGAGGCAGAATTAAACTTACTTCCCAGAAATAAATATTCTAACGGGTTATCCCATACAATGTGGTCAGTCCTGAAATCACATTCAAACAAGCAATTCCAAATAGACTTGCCCCTTGAATTTATGTGTGCTTACAAAGAGAAATATACAGAGAGCAATTATAATCAAAGAAAAATAGGCCGTCATTTTGAGAGGGAGCCGGAGGAAACATGGGAGGGACTGAAGGAAGGGAAGAGAATTGGAGAAATGATGTAATTAGATTTTACTTATAATTTAAAGATTTTTACTTAAAACTTCAAGACTTTTCTTGAGATTTTAAAGTTGTACATGAAAAATTATAAAAAAATAATTAAATATAAAATAAAAAAATGTATCAAACTTTTCTCTTAAAGCGGCTTTTGAAAGTCCCATAAAGTATTAACCAACTGCACTTCCTGTGAATACCTGTGTGGTCTGGAGTCCTTGGACATTTAATTGACATAGTTGGGTTCTCTTCTTGCTCACTGGCTTTTCCAGTTCCAAGCCTATGTTTTAAGCATTCTTCAGTCAGGGCAAATTAATAAATCCCCCTATTCATAGACACCCGCTGATTCAGAATGAGTCCTTTCTAATTGTTTTGCGTGCTCATGGGAGTTCACTGTGGCTCTTGGCCAAGCATCCAGCCATCAGAGAAAATTGTCCTTCCACACCCTGCTAAGCACAGAGTCAAAGAATAATTCTTCTGGTGATCGGCATCACCAAATACGACTTTTTGCTTAGTGTGTGTTTTTAGATGAAGAGCTGTTTGCTGGTTAAAGTCAACACGGTTTTCACACAGTAGAATGTCAGATGCTGCTGTGCTTTTTAATCTGCACAGACAGCGTCTTTACTGGAATTTACAATCCTCGTTAGCAAGCTTAAAAGATCCCAATTTGTGTTATTTCCTACATGAAATTCTATTTTTTTTTATTATTCAGTCCAATTTCTATCTCCTTCATCTCTACCCTTGCAAAATTTCATCTCTACCCTCCATTTTTTTTCTGATATCATCTTCTTGCTGTTCTTCATTACAGATCTTTGTGTTAGCTCTTTCACTTTGTGGGTGAATAGTCATGCTATAGTTTAGAAAAGAATTCTGATGTCATGGCACAAAACTTCTTGCATACCTTATTGCTGTTCTAGAAATAGAAGTCCAGAATTAGGTCTTGTCTTTGGCCTGGAAGAACTTCCCCACACGCATGCCTGGAGGGATCTTCTGTGTGGGAGATCTGTTCGATTCAGAAGAATGGTATAGGTTGGGTCCTCATGAAAAGAAAATGGAAAGTTTTCACAAGCAAAGAGATACTCTAGAGTAAGGTATCCTAAACTTACATCCAGGAAGTGCCATGCTGTTTTTGGTGATGAGTCAGGGAATCGACTCATCTCAGGAGAGATCTCAGCAGTGCTAAATGTGGATCACCCCATCCAGGGTTCACATTCACTTGCTAAGGTTGGAGATTTTGTCATGTGGTTTGTGCAAGAAGGGTTTTAACTGCATAGGGTTTTTTTTTTTTTTCCTTATTTTATACATGTGGGTGTTCTGCCTGCATTCGTGCATGTCTGCCACAGGTTTGCAATGCCTAAAATGGCCACAGGAAGTCAGATTCCTTGGGACTGGAGTCACAGATGGTTACAAGCTACGATATGGGTGCGGGAATTAAACCCAGGACCTCCGGAAAAGCATACAGTGCTCTTAAGCACGGAGCCATCTGTCCAGCCCTCAGCCACAGGATTGTGTCTACTCTCTTCAATACTTCAAAAGGAAGTGCCGGGTGTTCTGGCACTGACCAGCAACCCAGTGCTTAGACGCAGAACCCCAACGAACAGTCCCAAGCAAATGGCTTTAGGAGATCAATTAATCAGAGGCAGAAGTCTGAAAATTTCTGAAATGGGCACGTCTTCTGCAAGGCTCTAGGGGTTCAAAGTGAAGAGCTGTATTTCATATGGTGACAATCGTGACGTAAGATAAAAGGTTAGACACAGCAAAGCTGCTTCTATCCCCTCCGAGGATGTGCACAATGCTGCCGCCCCAGTGCCGGCTCACGCCTATCATCTAGCATCTAGATCAGAGAAATAATAAGCTCCGGGCCCTCGTTTTCAGAGAATCCCCCACAGCTTTATAAAAGGCCAGTTAAAAACTGCCAGCTGTCTCCAGATCTCAGACCTCCTGAGAGAAGTGTTGCCATTCAGCGGAAGGCAGTGGATACAGAATGCTACAATTGGCCAAGAGAATAAGTAAGTGTCTGTGGTCTGCTGGTCGCAAGTGGGATGTCCGTATCACAGCGATCATACTCTCTTCCTGCCAAGACCCCAGGCCCAGGACGGAAGAAGGCTGAGTAAAGACTGGAAGAGCCAAAAGTTGGAGAGGACAGGGTTGAAATAGCATCTTCTGCACTGGACAGGACCGCTCCATTCACAGGCTAGCAGCAGCTGCGGCTGTCTGCACAGGATCAAGACAGTCAGCACTGCAGCTTGGAGGAGGAGGGGCTCACGAGCTTCTATCCCTAACTGAGGAGCTATGGACAAATCGGTGGCTTCTAGAACACAGAAAACTGTTTTTTTTTTTCTTAAGGGCGTGGCCCTTGGGTTAAACAACACCTACTAGATGGCCAGCCATGCACAAATATATAGACAGCAGGAAATGTACACTTTGGGTTATAAGAAAAAGAAGACATATTGGGAGGGGGTGAGGTGGATCCGAGAGTCAGGGAGGAACGGAGAGATAAATATGATCAAGTATGTATAAAATTCTCACAGAATCAATAAAAATGTTATACTAAAAAGAAATTAGGCCTCTGTGATGCTCCTCCAGATCTCAACCACACCAGGCTGTTTCTATTCTATTTCTCACGGGATTCAGCAAGCTGAGGCTTGCACCTCGACGGGTCTCGCACTGCACACCTTGTCTATGGAGGCAGCTCCACTGTGGCGTGAAAACCGCAGAACAGACCGGCTAACCACACTCCCCTGTCTTCCTTTGTTCCGTGCCCTTCTGGAGCTAAATGCTTTATTAAAAGGAGACATACAAGCATTCTTCAGTCACACCTCAATTAAAGGCTTTAGAAATGGTGCCACTTAATTGCGGCTTATAATACACAGTAAACAGCGTATGCTAATTCCTCCGAGCCTCTTCCCTTCTTTCATTTAAATTTTCTTCCTTTCTTTTTTTAAATATATCCCTTTGCTATGTGGAAATGGTCAAGAGACATTTACACAGCACTTTCCATTTGTTGACTCTTCCAAATTGGTTTCTTCCTCCTTTGATCAGTAAGTACAGCAGGGAAGGTTCTGTGACAGCTGAGAACGAGCACTCTCTTCCCTCTAAGAGGTTATATTGAGTGTGTGATGTGTGAGTGGGATGGTGGGTGGGTGTGAGTGTGAAGTAAGGGGTGTGTAGGTGTGTGAGAGTGGGGGGTGGGGATGCAAATGTGGGGTGTGGAGAGGTGTGGTGTGAGTGAGTGTGGATGGGTGGGTGTGGGGTGTGAGTGAGTGTGGATGGGTGGGTGTGGGGTATGAGTGAGTGTGGATGGGTGGGTGTGGGTGTGAATGAGTGTGGATGGGTGGGTGTGGGTGTGAGTGAGTGTGGATGGGTGGGTGTGGGGTATGAGTGTGTGTGGATGGGTGGATGTGGAGTATGATGAGCGAGTGTGGATGGGAGGGTGTGGGGTATGAGTGAGTGTGGATGGGTGGGTGTGGGGTATGAGTGAGTGTGGATGGGTGGGTGTGGGGTATGATGAGTGAGTGTGGATGGGTGGGTGTGGAGTATGAGTGAGTGTGGATGGGTGGGTGTGGGGTATGAGTGAGTGTGGATGGGTGGGTGTGGGGTATGAGTGAGTGTGTGGGTGGGTGTGGGTGTGAATGAGTGTGGATGGGTGGGTGTGGGGTATATGCAAGTATGAGGATGGATATGTTTGGAATGAGGAGGCAGGTGTGTGTAAGAGTGTGCAACAGAGCACAGCAGGCAAGACCGTGGGCATCAACAACCCACTGCGACTCAAGTCAGAATGAGGAGGTGGCTTGTAAGATTACAAGAACATATCCAAGAGGTATGCGGAAGGAAGCAACATCTCCCCCCGTGGGTTTGTCCTGGTGGCACTGTGATGGGCAGGGCGTAGAAATCACTCTCTGCAGAAGATGAGCCTCAGGTAGGAGATGGGGCACACTGTCTATGAGGGAAGCAACCAGCCTTTCGTCTGTCTTTATATGAAAGGAGTTAATGTCTCCTAGGGGTGACTCTGGTGCTCACACCCTACGGTCAAGTGAAAACTTGCACTTTCTAAGATGTTACATGGTCCCAGGTAAGATAGACCGAGTCTCTAGGTAAAGAGTCAGCCTCTCAATGGACCACTCTCGTTCAAGGTCAGAGTTCAGACCTTGGGAAGATGGTATCTGGGTCTCAATGTGAGATTCTATTTTCACATGCTTTTGAATATCCATTTATTTAATCAGTAAGTGCAATAAAAAAATGAATCAAAGTTAAACTTGCAAACAATGACTCTAGAGAGCACATGATCACCTCACAAGAACTGGTGATTTGGTGAGTGCTGAAATAGTATCTTGGAGCCATTTACAGATTTTTCAGTATGAGTCCCCTGATTTTCTGACCACTTTCCTTCTTCCTTTCTTTAATGAGTTTAATGAAACAGGGTCACAAACAGCCTGGCAAGCCTTTGCTGGTGCAAAAACACAGCTCCCATGGCCAATGGGACATTCGTCCCAGAGACAGACGCAAGTGGCCACGGCCCAGGAACATGGGTTTAGGTTGCTCCAAACGCCATGTTCCAATTCAGTAACAATTTCAAACGTTTTCATAATAAGAGAACAAAGAAAGGTATAAAGCAAGGTATTAGTAGAGTTAAAGGACAGTGCTGGAAAGACTGGGTAGCTGGGTGAAGACAGAGAAGAAAGGTTTCTGTTACAGACTCAGATGTTACACAATAGCACCCCTGCCTTTGTATTGCTGGAAGTGATGGGATCTGTTTATACATTCCAGAAAAGGGAATTTTCAGCTGAAAATCACAAGGACATTAGGTCAAAACACAGAGGTGGTTAATAAATATCTCTTTTGTAAGCTAGAGATAAGGCAAGATAAATAATCATGGGCCCCAAAAGTTCCAACCCCTCTGTGATCACTGACGTTTTAATCAATCAGCCTGAGCAATCTTTAACATATGTGTTAACTTTTTAATGTTCCTCTTGGGGGAGAGGGCTGGAATTAGAGCTGAAAATAATCTTGAATCTCTGATCTCCCAGCCTCCAGTTCCAGAGTTCTGGGACCATAAGCACATAGCACCAAGCCAGGTTTTGGTGGCTTATTTTCTAAAAAAAAAAATAAATAAAAAGTTAAAAATTGTTAATACTTTCATTTATCCATGTTCAGCATTTTGTGACAAGATGCTGTGTTCCAGCAATTGTGGGAGAATTTCGAAATAGCACATTTTGCAAGCAATCCTGGTGCTGTGAGTGGTTTTGCCTTTGTTTTGTATGTTAAAAAAATAAAATAAAATAAAGGAAGCTGGATACGTGTTCTTTTGGGAGAACCTAGAGCACTTGCGGCCTGAGAACGCTGTGCTGCCTGGCTATCAAAATGAAAGGTAGTTTCAGAGCGTGGCTCAAGCTGGCCCTGAACTAGAGCCAGGGGTGACAAAGGTAAGAAGACCGATGAAGAGTGAGACTCTGAGGGTGATTGACAGGCATGACCAAGAGCCTAGAGAAGAGAGAGCTAGAATCAAAGGTCTCGTTGAAATGAGGAACGGAAGAAGCTGGCTTCCTGCTGTGACGTGTAGCTGAGAGGCCTGGGGTTTTACTGCTTCCAGGTCGGAGTTTGAACTCAGAGATTGCTCTGTATAAAAAGAGAAAGTGTGAATTCCAAAGCAGGACTGTCTCCGGCCACCAATTCACAGTCCAGAGGACTCCCGGCTCCCTGGTTGGGACAGAGAAAGTTCAGGTACCCTGATATAAGCCGTACAGCTACTAACTGCTATAGCAGAGCGAGCTTCCAAGCCAGCCAGCCTGGCCTTGGGGTCCAGACTCTCAGCCAATCTCCTATGAAGAAATTCTGCAGACAGAAGAATGAGTGTGTCCGACCGTTGTGGTTTTGGTAGCTCGCTCGACACTGGAAGCATTCAAAGCCATCTGTTGTGTTATGATCTTATCTTTAGCATGCTGGTGGATAACTTCAGGTAATTTCCTGTGATGCTATATCCTGCTCTAACTGCCAGATGGCCGGGAGGCCGTTTCTAATATTTCTCTTGAATCTCCATCTATGTGATGAAGAGGCATCGTCACAGACTTGGTTTTATGAGACATACATACACACGGCTGGAGAGGTGCTTCCATGGTTAAGAGCACTTGCAGAAGACTAGGATTCAGTTCCTAGCACCCACACAGTGGCTTATCAGTATCTGTAACTCCAGTTACAGAGGATCTAACACCCTCTTCTGGCCTCCAAGGGCACTGAATGCACACAACACACCTAAAGGCAAACACTTATACCTATAAATATTTTTCAAAATGTTGTTTTAAAAATGTATTATCTGAATTGAATAATTCTGAACACACAAATGAATGTTCCTTTCTCAAAGCCAAAGTCTTCCTTTTTTCATGTTTGGGAAAAAATATTTATTTGATCTCAATTTCTTTTGTTTTTATTGTTTTTTGCCTTCCTTTTCTTACTTTGTTTTAGTGGTTACGGGGACAGGATTGCATGTATATGTAGCCCAGGCTGGCCTCGGCCTCAAGCTCAGCCATGTAGCTGAGGATAACCTTGAACTCCTAACCTCCTGCCTCCACCTCCGCGGTTCAGAGAGCATTGGTATGTACCATGGCTTTTGCGGGTGCTAAAGACGGAACACAGGGCTGTGTTCCTGCTGTGGTCGAGCACTGTACCAGCTGAGCGACACCCTCTGCCATGTTCCCTGTTATCCTTTAGTTTAGGCAAAGCTGCTCTACGAATGAGTTCTCTGTATTCACTACTCTTTTCCCCAAACCCTTCTCTCCAGCTTTCCATCCCTCAGTTTGTCAGCAATTAAATGCGGAGTGCGCAGACTCCTGTTCCGCCCCCTGCTCACCCATCTCTGCACCCATTGGTCAGCTCCTCATCTCCTTCCTAAACTACTAAGGGTTCTTGGCTTGCTTGCTCATCTCACTCCCCAGACCCAGCACTGTTTCCCCCTATATTCTATTGGCTTTCTCCTCTCCTCTCATGGTCTGAAAACTTATGCAGACCACAGTAACTACCTGCATCTTAACATCCACCCCAGTCTTCGTTATCTGAACTCATACGGTTTATCCAACCTCGAACTAGACATCGTCTCTTTGAAACCTTATCAGAATATCAAGCTTAACATTTTCAACTAAATCCTTTACAAACACACTCATTGGACACCAAACTGTAGTTATCCGTAGTTATCCACCATTGAAATAATATTTATTTATAACTCCATCTCTCCGGGTGCTCAAAGCATAGGGACGATGTTATGGATGTCCCTTTCCTCCCGTGCCCACGTCCTCCTGGCCCCGCTTCCAGTGGCTGTTCTGCACAGCGGACTCCTCCTGCATTGCCCCAGCACTGTCTGAGAGGATTCTCCTGAATCACTTCACTAGCCTCGAACCTCCTACATGTCACTGTTTCTATAACTCTACACCAGCCGTTCTCAACCTGTGGGTCACACCCCCTTTCAGGTATCCTGCATATCAGATATTTACACTACCATTAATAACAGTAACAAAATTACTGTAATGAAGTACCAACAAAAATAACTTTATGGTTGTGGGTCATCCCCACATGAGGAACTGTCTTAAAGGGTCTCAGCTTTAGGAAGGTTGAGAACCATGGCTCTAGGATCTATTTTATACACCGTGGTTAGAGGACCGTTTATACATGAAGGTCAACTCACATCTTCTCTTCGTTAGAACTCAACAATATTATATCAGGTGCAAAATTCAAGATCCATTTTAGTACGATTCTTTAGTTTACAAGCTCCCCCACTGTTCTCTTTAGTTTCATGACATCATCCACTTCCCTTAAACTTGGAAGGCTTTCTGTTTTAAGGTATTTTCATTAGGTGGCATGTATATAGTTCAATTGGGAATTGCTTGCCTAGCATTCCAGAAACCCTGGGTTTACTCCCCAGCACTTCATAGAACAGACGTAATGGTGTAGGCCTATAATCCTCGGACTCGGTGGTAGAGGCTACATAATAGGCTTGAGGCTAATCTGGGCTGTAGAAGACACTTTTAAACAAATTATAAAAAGCAAAGATAATTGCTTGGTTCTTTTCTGCAGATGAAACTGTAAGACTCTGGCGAGCCTTAACCTAACTGAAGACCCCCTGAGTGAACAACTCAGAGCTGGGAATCGATGCAAAAGCAAAAGGAATTTTATTGTTCCAGCATGCTGGGGTCGCTCTGCACACGAAGGAGAGAGAGAACGACCCTACACAGCCTGTTCAGTGAGCTTTGATACAGTTTTCAAAGCAGAAGCCATTAGGCACAATGTGATTGGCAGAACAGTGAGACTTTTAAACTGATTGGTCTTTAGGGAATGAGGTAGCAAGGACCTCCCTTGTCTGTAGGTGGCCAATGGTCTCAGAATGTGTCTATGTGCTCTGGGCCGCACCCACCCGCAGGTGTCCAATGACTGGTGCCTACCTCCTGTGGTCTGAGGATGTAATTAGCCCCTCCCTTCTGGAGGGGAGGGGCGCCTATGTGCTCTATGACCTTTCTCTTCCAGCGTGGAAGGATCTGGGGGAATTTTCCAAAGTTCCTGAGCTGACTTCTTCAAAATATCCCTCCCCCCAGATATCTGAATGGAAAGTCTCATTTTTATTCAAAGTTGGGCCCAACAACCATGAGCTTAGTAAAACAAATCAGTCACCTTATTTTGCCACATGAAGTTTGACTCTTATGGTCCCCTTACTTAATTTAATTTTTCCCAAAGTGACTCACACATCCTTAACTGACAAACCATTGATTTATTCTGTTATCCATGTCTGCTTCCCTCAGCAAGACTGTAAATGCCAATAGCTCAGGGATGCAGGGATAAGTTATTTACATTCCAAACGCCTTCGGTGGTGCCTTGCACATAGTAGAAATTGATGAGCAGATGCTGAACAAAAAGAAACAAAGATAATTACCTTCCTTACAATTCTGTGCTCAAGACTGGTAAGCACACTTCGTTGCTTTAAGTCTGCTTTCAAGTCCCCAGCCCCTCCACCATATTTATCATACAATTGCAACTCTATTTATTATAACTATTTCAAAAACCTAAAAACAGTTTGTCTTAGAAGGAAAAGCAAGAAGCTTGAGTGCATCAATAGTGAAAGGGTCTGGCCTCTGACAACTACATGATATGACTGACAGGTTATTTGTTCCCTTATATAACGTGTTCACCTGACTTGCAGGTGTTCTGTAAGATCTACGGTCTGTTGCTGGTGGTGTTACTGCTGATGTTGTTAATGCTGTTGCTGTTTTGAGACAGATTTTCTAACTCTGAACTCTCTGTGTACCTGAGGGTGATCTTCTACCCCCAATCTTTATGTCCCACCTCTTCGTGTTGAAATTATAGGCATGCAGTATCCTTATAAATTTGCATAAAGCTGCCACTCTACACTCTGAGTCTGCAGTTCAAGAGAAGAGATGACAGTTTGGTTTTGGTTTTCTCCCATAACTACCAGCAAGCACTTGGATTATTCTAGAGACACATGGCGGTTTTATTCTGCAACAGGAAGGTCATGTTCTGACAAAAAGACCCGCACGACACCTACAAAAGCTCATCCTTGAGTCAAGCATGACTTTACGTTAGTGTCCCAACAATGCCTTTAGTGATCACAGTTAGTTTGAAAACAAATTTTAATTTGAGGGTCAGTTGAGTAGACAGAGGTAGGAAAATGACCTATTCTTTCTTGGTTTTTATTGAATGATTCAATTTACAGCATGACCTCTTGACAGCAGAATTTGATGTATTTATGTTTGATTAAAACAGACACTCATTTCACTGTCAAGAGAGGAGTTAAAGGGGGGCTTACTCTTACAAGAGAGCTTCTGAGAGTCAACACATGGTGCCCAGCTCCTCTACCTTGCAATCAGTGAGCTTCATTCAAATCGGAGTCAAGTCCATGTGGCATGCATATTCATATCAATAAGGATCTTATACTGCAATTGTGATGCCATATACATTACTTTATTATTCAACAAATACTTAAATACCATATGCCAATTCTGCTGTGTATGTTTGACATGAAGTAGTTAAGTTTTCTGTTGCTCCTATGGAACTTAATCACAGCAATATAACCTCTCTGGTTGTTGAGAATTTAAGAAATGATTTATAAAGTATGGAGAGTATTTAAGGCAAGTCTGCAGGCAGTGCCTCTTTTCCTCCAGTGCCCTTAGCACAGCAATTCCTACGACTGATTACAAGCAGAATTTCCAATCTAGACTTCAGATTGTTAGTAATTGATGATGTATTTGAACATTGCTTGACTAGTCAAATGTCTGACCACACATAATCAATATGGGTAATTCTCTTCTGAAACGTTCTATGGGGTAATGAGTGAACTTGAAAGAGTAAGCTAATACTGTCTTAATTTCGATGCCAAGGTAAGATAGTCATTTCTCTTCTCTAGATCTGCTTCATGCAGAGAACCAGAGAAAGGGTCTTAATTTAATTTCCCCAGAGTTCCGATACAGTTGCAAAATTTTATGGTTCTACTTCCTTAAGTTGTCCCAAATATGTATTTTTAAGTATCAAAATATATTCTATATTTGAAATATCATGCTCATTTATGAAGATATAGTCCAGAGTTCAAATAACCAATATGTGTCTGTGAAGCCCAACAGAGAAGAGACCGGCAAAACTGGGTTCAGCCGCAGAGTCTGGATTCTGCGAGGATGGAGAGCCCAGGGAGCACATGTTTTACGTCAGCAGAACCCCTCCTGTTCCACATACACCTGAGAGTAGGAGAGATGGTGTTCAAAACCCTTCATTAAAAAAAAATGCTTGCTTATTGACATGACAGGGTCTTATGCCACAGCCCTAGATGGCTTCTTTATGTAGACCAGGCTGGCCTCAGATTACCTTTCATGGCTTCTTTATAGTTTACAATGTTCTTTACGCTGAGGTTAGATAGATAGATAGATAGATAGATAGATAGATAGATAGATAGATAGATAGATAGATACAGACAGACAGACAGACAGACAGACAGAATTAGAGTTTGTGTGTGTGTGTGAAAGAGAGACAGAGAGACAGAGAAAGAGAGACAGAGAGAGAGAGAGAGAGAGAGAGAGAGAGAGAGAGAGAGAGAGAGAGAGAATGTGTTAGTAGTGGTTCTCAGAGGAAAGCTTGCAGGAATCATCTCTCCCACCCTCCATGTAGACCCAAGGGATGCTTCGATGGTAAGACCCTCCCCTAAATGATCTGTCTTGCTAGCCTTGGTGCTTCATTTTTAGAAAATAGATACATAAATCCTTAGCTACCTTAGCTGGGTTACCATGTGACTCAATATCTCCTCAGAGATAGGTTCTTTAACAGAATCCGAAAATAAAAACATTACACTTCGGCCTCATTTCAGTAAGAGCTCTTCAATTAGGCTCAACCCATCCTCAGCTGAAGTCAGCACCAAATTTAGGCTTTGCCATTGTGGATAGTGACAGCCGTGTGTCCTTCTTCCACGGATCCAGCATAAAGCACACACAGCGGCGTGGTGTTGGCCGCCATTGTTCCACGCATCCCTCACGTGGCTTTCGGAGCAGAGTCTTAGTCACAGGGACGCTAGAGTGTGCCCTGTTCTATTCAGTTGATGCCAACCTTTTCTTAGCACATCTCTTCAATCACCATGGCCCTGCCCTGTCTCTCCCTCTGTCTCTCCCCACCAAGTTTTCAACAGCACCCTCCTCAGAACTGCACCCTACACCGTGCAAGTTTTGGCAAACGTTCACGTGTTTTTCTCCCTTCTCTCAGCCTCCGGACCATCTTCGCAAGGCCCAAACATGCCTAATCTCAGCAAAGCCTCCCCAGCCCTCAGTAAGTCCCAAGCCCGGCCCAGAGTCTGAAGCAGGTTGCTGCTTGCTCTGGGATCTCCTCCAGGCCCGCCCTGCCATCTTCCTCCACCCACCGCCCTCACCTACACCACTCTACGCCCAGAGGTGATCACCTGCCCTGCCAAGCTAGTTACTGCACTCCCTAGCCCCAGAGCAAGTTCTACCGCTCATTATTCACTGGAGGGTGGAAAGCCATGAGGCAGCACTCAGTCCCCTCAGGAGGCTCCTGGGAGGAGCTTGAGCCGTCTAAGACAGCAGCCTTCCATCTTTTCCATTATAACCCATGTCAAAAAATACTGCTTTTCATTCTGACCTAGTGCACGCGCACGCGTGCACACACACACACACACACACACACACGTACACACAAAGGAAATAGAAATGAACTCAATACAATAGAAGAAATAACTGAAAGTACAGGATAGTAATACACAAAATTAACTCCCACTAATTCAACTACACATTTAAAAAAAAAAAAACAACAGAAATTAAAATTGTGTGATTTTCACTATTTTGTGCATCACGTTCATTTCCATATTGTACTAATAACAATAGGTTATATTTGTTCAGCACTTGCTAGAGACTGTAAAATGTATTAAATTTCACAGTCCTCTGAGATATCAAGTAATCATGGGGCTTTGCTCTATTTTCTAGTAAGACCCTGAGAAACAGAAAGGTTGACCAGCGTAGGCAGGCAGGTAGGAAGTAGTGAGGGTGGGATCTGAACCCATGCTGGTACGGTTTGCAGCTGGGGCCCTGGCATCACATATGTGTGGCTTTGTACCACTGCCTAAGATTAGCTCATGCATTGAAGTATATTGCTATTTAGGATAATTTAAGGGCGTTTCACAGATTTTATGATTGAGGCTATCCTAGTTACATGTCCTATTCAGAGGAAACGCTCATTTTGATACTTTCTAGTAAAATTTTGAAATGATGTAATCCTCTTAATACAATAAATTGTGGTTAAGGATATAGTATTCCTGTTAAATATAAAACACATTTTCAGTCAGTCGCGTATCTAACTTTTCAAACACATGTGTCTGACTTTCCAGACACATAACTAGAACACTAAAGGCTTTAAGCTAGCCCTCCAGCGTGTCTTTCTTTTATTCTTTAACTAAAGGAGAGAAAGTGAGTACTAGTAACAATACCATAACTTGGGTGGCAAAAACAAAATCCTAAAAATGGGACTATACTCATTTTCCCACAATCTTAAAATCAAGAGTCTTATCCCCACCCACTCTAAAAATCTATTTGAAATTGATAGCTACCTGGGGAGGGAGAATCCACTTATCTCAATGGAGTAACTCTGGGTATATGAACCTGGGGCAAGTCCCATGCTCAGGCACAGTCAACCCCACACAAAGCAAACTCTATGGCTTGTTTGTTTATTTGCTGTTATTTTGTTTGGCATTTATTTTCATTTTATTATAATTTTATTTATTTGTTGTGTTATCATTACTATTTATTACTTATTATAAAACATGAATTTAAGTGGGTAGACATTGGGAAGCATCCAGAAGGAGCTAAGGAAGAAGAAAGAATATGACTAAAATATACCATATGAAAATCTCAAAAATTAAATAAATGCATTTTTTTAAAATTCAAGAGGATTAGCAGACTGAATAGAAATATTATTCTCATGTAAGGTAGAACAACAAAACTTTGGTCCTGTACTTCAATTTTGTCCACAGTTTTAACTATTAATTATGGTTTGCCTTATGTAGCTGTGAAGCGTGTAAAAAAAAAGAAAAAAAAGCAAGTCAAAGTGCCATATCTAATGAAGTAATGAACGGACCCAATATGGAAGCATACATAAAATCAGCCAGTAGATTTAAGTGCTACTTGGACTACTCTTTCTTGTCTGTGGTAGCACTACATTAAAACAATAGCTGTTCCCAAACTCAGACTTGATTTCTCTTAAAATATACAGAATGCATACTGGCAAGGACAAACTCGTTAGCACTTATAAAAGAAACAACTTGCAAAAAAGCCAGCATGCAAAACAAAAAAAAAAAAATCGCCAGGTAATTAGATTGCCTTAAGAATCATCCAGCTCAACATAATTCCAATGGTTCTTTTCTCTGAAATTTAGAAGAAACTGCATTTACCATGAATGCTTCTATTTCCTGGACTCTCACACTGCTATAGATAGGAGCAGCCCTGCTTCATCTACCAAAACAACTCACTCTGGAGGAAAGAAGCCTACAGTCCAAAGATGGGCCAAAATGGCTTCAGTATAAATTATTTAAAGTGAAGGCCTGATGAAAATCACCCACCACTCCCTTAAATGTCACCAAGCGAACATCTTTGATATCACGAAACTGTGAAACGTTTTAAAACTTGGCTTAGCTTCTTAATGCTCTGTAGGTCTAAACTATTTGAAACCCTTCATCCTCCAAACTGTTTTATGTGACTAAAAGTTGGTCCAGAAGGAGAACAAGTAGAGCGAAAAGTTCCACGAGGAGCAGGGCGCGCCCACGCAGAGAAGAAACCGGTTTAACACGTTCGTGCTGAGCACACCCTTAACCAGACCCATTAATTTAGAAAAATAATAGTAATATTAGTATAAGCAACTGAGGTAGCCAGTAGGATAATAAGACAGCAATGAGCATAAAACAGTGGGAAAACCTTCCCGGATTATGCAAGGATTGTTCCACTTCAGCACGAACCTGAACCATTAAGCCCAGCGGGAGGTGTCTACTCTGCTTGTGGTCCAACCTGGGAGTTACCTCCAAAGGACTGGACATGTCGTTAGGCAGGAAAAGAAAACTATTCAGCTTCTAGTAAGATCTCTAAGCTCCAATCATTCTGAGATGCAAGGCTTAATGTTTTAAGTGGATAGTCATCCCAGCCTAGAGAGTTTGGCAACAAGGTATCACAATTTTATCTTAATACTGCTTGCAGGTTGGGTTCTTGAGAATTCTATAATGTATCAACATGCAAACTCAGCAACTGCCCAAGGTTCAGGGGACTCATTGTCCAGGTAGAGTCTGCAAGCACTTCCTTGATATGCTTGGACTCTTTAGGAACCACGAAGCCCTCAAGCTTTGTGCAGACGGTTGGCAAAGGGGTCACGGTCTTGTGATTTCTTCACAGCATCGATATTAGCTGCTTCTAGACAGGGCCTGGAACACTAAGGCAGCAGAGCTGACTTTCAAGTCCCACACCTTCTGGAAACTCAAGAGCTGTTACTAAGCTACGTAGAGCATCCTTTTAACGATGTTTCAGAAGGTGGTGACTATTACACTTCAAAAAGATTACAAAGAAAGAAATCATTTTTTTCTGCAAAACATACAGTAAGTGAAAGGTCTAGGAGACTTCTCAGCTGTTTCCGCTCAGTGTGAAAACCTTTTTATCACACTAGTCTAGTAAAATAGATGTGGTGGATTAATGATTTGATACTCTTTCAGACCACGTATTTATTTTGGATCTAAAACAATGCCATTAAGAATTACTTCAATATATTTGTTGACTTTTTTATTTTAGAAAGCCTAATATGTTTTTTTACACTCCTTAAAGGAGGTTTCATTGAAATACAATTACATCATTCCCCAGTGCCCCCTCCTCAAACCCCTTGCATACCCTTTCTCTCAAGTTGATGCTCTCTTTTTCTTTGATTATATTTGATGTATGCATGTATGTATAAGTGTCTGCATGAATACATATAAAGGTAACCTGCTGAGTCCATATTTCTTTGTCTGTGTATGTGGCTTCAAGGCTGGTCAGTCTGTAATGGACAAACAGTAAGGAGGATCGTCCCTGGAAAAGGCTAATCGTTCTCCCATTACCAGCAGTCATTAGTTGCCTATAGTTCTTCACTAGGGTTGGGACCCCCTGAAATGTTCCCCTTTCATATTAGCATGTCAACCGATGCTGTCAATGGCCCGCTCTTATCTATGTATTATTTCCAGGACACGCTGTCCACAGCGGACTTCCTAGTATTCTGGCTCCTACCATCTTTCTATCCCCTCTTCTGTGACGTCCTGAGCCATAGATGCAGTAGCTACAATGCAGGAATCCCCATGATCCTTTGACCTCTGCTTCACATCCCATTACGCTTTTCTGAGATGATCTCTGATTGTTGCAAAGCTACAGCAATGAAGGCCGATAGCCACACCTATACAGGAAAGGTGGCACTTACACAAGAAGGATTCATAATTCTTTTTCATAATTTCCCAAATAGTTTGTGACGGGAGAGGGTAGGAAGGGAACCAGAGGAAATCTGAAGTTCCACTTTTTCTCACCTAAAACACACTGGCTCTTTATCCCTTGTTTCCCACACTCTTACCTGGTCACGTTATCTACTAAAATTGAAAACACAATAGCTAAACACTAACAACTCTGTATAAAATGAATAAAAAAATAAATTCATTGCGGAAAAGTTAACGTATTCATGCATTTTGATCAGTAACTCGTTTCTCCCACACTCATCATTTGACATAAAACCATTGCTTTCAAAGGTCTGGTGACTCTTGGTTCACAAGAACTTGCAATTTTTAATGTATGAAAAATTTCTTACAGTTATTATAGACATTATAGTTGTATAAAAAGATTTTGACTGTAGCATGCAATAACATCTGTCAAGCAAAATCTGAATGACTAAAGTTGTAGCTAATTGATTAATTAGTGTTTTATTAATTTTGTAGCCCTTTGCAAAGAAGCCACACCCTATAAATACTTGGGAGTGTTCCTAAGATGTGCAAGTTTGAGTCTATCAATTACCATGATTCTGATGATGGGTTAGTGTAAGATATCAGAGGTTCCTTACAGGAAATTCAGCACATCCAATTCCTAGCACAATGATCAGGATCCTATAAACCTTATTAAACACATAAAACTGATATAAATGTAAAACAGTGCTCTCTAGGCTGTAAGTACAACCTACACAGAGCGTTGCATCTGACGGTAAGAGTTTACCATCTGCATGAGTCAGGAAGTGGTCAACAATGGCTCCCTGCCGTGAGCATTTACAAGGAAGGATGTGTGGACCAAGGGGTAGCCTGTGGTTCACACTCTGACGTGCTACAGCTTCCAAAAACGAGATGGGTTTGTTCTCTTGTTTTGTTTCGTTGTTTTCATTTTTGTTTTCTTTCGGAGGGGAAGGCTGCAAGGGCAGAGGGTAGATGGAGAGATCGGGATGAGTGGGTTTGGGGTGCCTGATGTGAAATTCACAAGAATCAACAAAAAAGTTTTTAAAAAGTAGAAGAAGAAATAGCTTGGTGGCAATTAAATTAAGACAAATAAGAATAAATGGTCAAAGTTCACTAACTAGCAAGTTCATTAACCCACTATCCTCCACATCTTCAAATTGTTCTTCTGTTAGGCTCTTTCTGCTTGGTAATCGGTGAAGTGTCTGTGGGGCACAGTGTGGGGGAGAGCAGGGACTCTCACTCTAAGGAGGAGGCAGAACCAGAGCTGTCACTCACACCAGGCGGGGCCCACATGGCCTCCACCACTGGACCCCGCAGCAGCAGCAGCAAAAACAACTTCTCTCCTAATTCTTTTAAAATTTATCATGCAAGGTATTAGGTGTCACTGCATTTCAGTGTTTTAGTGACTCCTCTCCCCTCCTCTCTCACCCTCTGCTAACCCTCATCCCCAAGTGTCCTCTCTGCCCTTCCATGTGTCCCTTCCCCCAACACACACCCTTCCTCATCAGCTGTTTTACTCTCTCTCTCTCTCTCTCTCTCTCTCTCTCTCTCTCTCTCTCTGGCTCTGTTCTTAGGTTTTAGGATTATTCACTCTCACATATCTATTTAAATGTACACACAGATGCTTTATAGCAGTGCTCTTGACCTGTGGGTCACAAGCCCTCCTGCAAATGTCTGTCTCCAAAAATTACTTACATTGCAATTTATAGTAATAACAAAATTAGAGTTATGTGGAGTAGCAACAAAATAATTTTATGGTTGGGGGTCACCACCACATAAGGAGCACTAAGAAAGCTGGGAACACTGCTTTATAGGCTTAAGATCTGGACATGAGAACCTGTGGACCTTTCTCAAAAGAGTAAAAATAGAAGGGCTATCTGACCCAGATATCCCTGAGTGACATCCTAAGGTCTCCACAATCTTCCACAGAGACACTTACACTTCATGGTAATTGCTGTTCTGGGTACAATAGCCAAGGGGCCCAAACTAGATACACATCGACAGATAAGTGCATAGTGAAAATATGGTGCATAGAGGCAATGGAATATTAACTCAGTTGTCAAGAAAAAAAGAAACTTTCAGGTAAATGGGTGGGTCCTGAAAAGGTTTTTTTTAAAAAAAAAAAAAAATGAAGCCATCCCCATCCCCCAAGGTCATATTGGCCCTTACCAAGAATCTCAATCTAAAAAGAACCCCAGCCTGAGCACAGCATTATTGATAATACCAAATCCAAGGCCAAAAGACCCTTCTCTCTAGAATTACAAAAATGTGAACATCTCTCAAGAGATCTTTAGCACCCTAAGAAACCGTTTTAGTCCTAAAGGCTTTTTGCTGTTGTTGTGTTACTTTGTTTTTCTGTTTTAGACAGGGTCTTTCTATCATTCCTGTGCCCCACAAACATTCACTTGGAACAAGAATCTTCACAGATTACCAAGGAGAAAGTCTAAGAGAAGAACAGTTTGAAGATGTGGTAGATAGTGGGTCTCTGGCTGTCCTGGAACCTGTTATGCAGATCTCAAACTCCCAGGGATCTGCCTGCCTCTCACTCTTGAATGGTGTGATAAAGGTGTGCAACACCACACCCGGCTCTGCCGCAAAAATCTAAAGAATAAATAAAAGATAGTCGTGAAAGAAGAATGAGTATTTAACATACCGAGCCTTACATAACACACCAAGAAACATATATGCACTAACACACGCATACATACACACAGGTCAAGATCCCACCCAACCTTCAGCAGAGCATGCCCAACAGAAATTGACAGTAATATGCTTTAAGCAGACATTTTGAAAGGAATTCCCAGTTTTCAAAGTGCATTTTGGATTCTAGTTGTATTAAAAAAAAATGGTTATGAAGTGTCACAATCAGAACTGTCCTTCTCAACCCGAGCTAAAGAGGAAATGCTTATTATAGAGCATCCCAAGATGACGAAGAAAAGAACCCAGCAAGTGCCTGACAAACATCAGGAAAGGGATGATTGGCCTTCAGGACAGTCATTCGGATGTGGGCTGCTGTGAGGGCGTGGCTTAGCGAGGAACCTGGTAGAGAAGAGAATGACAGCCCACGTGGCACGCCAACCCTGTGAGGCTTTCGCATCCCACTCTCCAGCAGGAAAAGGAAGTTCACCGAGGAGTGCTAGTGAAATGAAGGAGGTAGAGCCCTTTATAACAGAGTCAACCCCAACAACAAGCATCAAGACTGCATGTCTTCCAGCTTTCCAGGCTTGGCACAGCTATGTTCCCTAGAATGACACAGTTCCTTCCCCCCTTCTCCCCACCTCCTCTCGAGACACACCTCAAGCATTCAGTCCTCTGGGAAGGCCCTTGTCAGTCCTTAGTGGTTTTCCCTTACCTTTTCCTATAGAGTTTTATGTAAAGTTCTATTAGAAAATTAGCTACATTAGACAAGTGTCATGGCACATACCTTCAGTCTCGGTGCTTGGGAGGCAGAGGCAGGCAGATCTGTTATTTCAAAAAAAATAAATAAATACAAAAACAAACAGCAACAGCCAAAACCCTAAATTTGCCACATGACATTTGAATTCAATTTGACCTCCGTGTATTTCCCCAACAGATTGCATTAATGAGTCCACTGGCCTCACATCTCTACTGAGATCCTAGCATAGTGTACTTAACAAATGTAGATCAGGCAGCTGCTTCCGTGAAGTACCAATATCCAGAACTTTCCGCGATGTCAGATGGCCTCCTCTGATGGAGCTCAGGTCGTCACTGGCAGTGTTGACTGTACCAGATCTTCCCCCATCTTTGTTCCTAAAGCGATGGCTCTGCTCCTCCCTCTACCCCACCTCCCCAACTGCCAACTTCTTTTCTAGATTCTTAGAGAGTGAGGCTATGATTTAATGGGGCTAAGTTTGTTCAAGGACAAAGCACAACTCTGGATATCTCTAGTAAGATGAAGACCTTGAAAGCACTATGGGATGTGGAAACCTGTCATCACGTTCAAGGACTCACTCTGGCTCTCAAACCATTCACAAACACATCTGTGGGTTTCTCCTCTCTTCTCATTTCCTTCCATGCTTCAGTTCAACAAATTACAGAAAGCTGCACAAGTTCATGACGGTTTCTCACTCCTTCATCTAAGCCCTCACTTGCCTGACGAACATGATGCTAATGGCCACTTTGCAAATAAGAAAACTAAGACATATTTACTGATTAGACCAAAGCCTCATAGTAGAAGGCCCTGGGCTGGAGCTCACCTCTGAATGAGATAAAAGCTTGGCCTTCCTCTATACCTGATGATCTCAAATCAGCAGTGGCAACCAGACTGCTGAAAATCCCATAAACCAACAGAAGCAGTTCACATACACATGTTCCCTAAGTGACCAGTCTCTGGTCATTTACAGGATATCTCCAATACACGTGCTCTAGGGCATTGTGGCAACATCTTACTAACAACCATGTTCCCACATCAAAGATCTTCAAATTTGAGACGACATCAACTTCATTATGGAAACTTGACCTAAGTAGTTTCATGCCTGTGCTCTCTCAAAAGATGGATTGAAAGATGTAAAATCTAGCAAAAAGAAAATCTATGTTTTTCAGAAATAGTTTCTTTATGCTTTTTATAAAAGGCAGTTATTAAATATCTCCAGTAAGAAGTATACATGTTTGGTGATACTATTCTTGATAGAGTGAGTCTTCACTTCTTTTTCTCTTAGTCAGAATTTGGTTAAGCCAACCTCTCTTCCCACTGGCTTGTATTATAGCTGTCGATAAAAACACAGACCCAAGATTCCTGACAGACTCCTGTGTTACTGCAGCACATATTCTCGGTGTCTCTGATCATATGCAGGTTGGGCTGGGTGCCTTCTCGCTGCCTAAGCCCCCACTCTGTGACTCAGAATAGACGAGTTCGACAGCTTGGATGTGAGCTTCCAAAGATTAGTCATCAGAGTTTCAAAGTGTGTCACTGATTATATCACGGAATTCTGATGATGTCTGCAGTAGCTTGAGGTGAAAAAAAAAAAAAAAAAAACAACTCCCAAACCAGAAGCATGTTTTAAAAATCTCATCTCTGGTTTCTTATTGTAAAAACTGTCATAACTGCCAGACTCTATTCTCTGCTCACTGGCTACAACTACAACGGAATGCTTGAAGCCATAAATACTATAAATGCTATATATAATTCTAATGGAAATATACATGTTATATATACCCATCTAGTTTGAGAGCAAGAAATGAGAAAGTTGTTGATTTAATAAATACTAATTATTCAATTATTCCTTCAAGAAACTGTAATGAGGTTGAGTTTGTACATAGGTTACCATGAGGAATATTCTAGATAAATACAAGAAAAAACATGATGGTAGATTTTTTCCAAAAAATGAGGCTTAACTTATGTATTTTCCACACTAACTGATTCGACATGCAAGACAAGCTAAGGGAAGGAGGGAGTTTCTCTGCCTAAGCACCTTGTCAGTTCAGGGAGTTTGCACACAGCTCCAGACCATAATTCATGCCTCCATAAGCCCCAGTTCCCAGGACCACACCCTAAGGCTTTTGAGATCTGACATCCAGGCATGTAACTCGAAGTGACCGTTTGGGGCTGCGGTCTGCTGTCCTGAAGTCACAGTCACTTCTGGTGTCTCTTTGACCTATTGAGAACTCATACTCTGTACCTTGTGTTTCTTAACCATGAGACCTACCACAATTTTGGTTTTCTTTACCTTGCAGAACAGCCTTTGGTCCAACCAAGGAGGTAGTCTTTCCAAAATGCACCCTCTTATTATTCGAGATGGTTCTAGAATTCCCTGAAATTTGAAGGCTGCTTTTGGGTACTTAATTTCACTTGCCTATATTTCTCAATAAAACTTTCCTTATTCTTGAAAACTCACTTTGTTTTTTATTTTATTAAGATGCACACACCGGAAAAATGGCTCTGTTCTCATGTTTGTCTGACCTTCTGGACTCTTTAGAAACCTTTCATGTTGAAGCTTTGACTGTAATTTGAATTGCACTAGACAGAACTGTACCATGTACCGTTTGAGTACTTCTTTGCAGCAGTTTTTCTGTCTTCTTTGCTGACTCTTTTCTAAACAAATGAAAACAGGAGTCTTCCCCTCAGATAAGGTCTTCTGCCTTTTTCTCTGGCCCTCCTTAGATGGTCTTTTGCACTATCCAATCTCATTTCAACATTTCAACTAACAATCTAATACCTCTTGGTCTCAGATGGGCATTCAACATGACTGTCTGCTTACCCGACACCAGAATGACAACCAGGAAGCATCAAATATTTCTACCATTTATTATAAAGAGTGTTTTCAGCTACTGAAATGGCTTAGAGGGGTACAAATTTAAATATTTCCTTGTCTTATATGAAGATTTATTTGAATAATTCCAGAAAGGTTTGGGGCATATATAATATATATCCATAACATAGATTTTATTTCCATACTTTCTTAAGTTTCCATACTAACTGACTAACATCTTCCTATGCCAATACCTAGATATGTTCCACTATGATAATGTACAACAGTTTACTTTGCCAACTCTGTTGTGATTGGCCTACGTTGTTGCAATGTTTCACTATCTTGCCAGCAATGCAGCAAATATCCTCAGAAGTGATTTATAATCTGTCGAGTTACTATACCTGTGGCTAAATTCAAAGCATAAAAATTGCCACACCAGGGGCTGGAGAGACGGCTCAGTGGTTGAGTATATATATTGCTTTTGCAGAGGACTTGAGCTTGGTCCTCTGTGCCCACATCAAGCAGTTTACAATGTTTATAGCTTAGTTTCGGGGATTTTGACTGCCACTGTGTTCTCTGTGCACATTTCTACCCAGGGACACGTGCATGCCGTTAAACAATCATGAAATATATATATCTTGAAAACTTGTTGCAAAAGAAGTGTTTATGCTTTGTAATTTTTGTTACACTGTGTCAAGTTGCCAGGCAACATTAAACCAACACAACTCTCCCTTTCAGAGAGGTTCTTTCCTGCTCTCCTAGCCTCTTCTATTAAAGGTTTCGCCAATGTTTTGATATCAAATGTCTAATGTTTGCTCATCTGATTAGTGACACGCTTTGTTTTCAGTGTTATTTTTATGTTTCTGACTGAGGTCAAGCATCTTTCTGCCTGTTAGTCATTCCTGTCGAATGGCAGCTCCAGTCACAGCCGCTGCCTGGGTTTCGATCATCAACTTTCTTACTGATTTGCAAGTACTCGACGAGTGTTGGGGAAACTGGACCTTCGCATTTGACACATGTAAATGATCTGGTCTGTCTTTGCCAGTGTTGTTCTGGGCTAGTGCTCACTGTCCAGATAGACTTTCAAACATTTTGTTGGCAAATGTCATCAGCCTTGTACTTTATGGTTTGCAGGTGTAGTCCTCACTTCAAAGTTCTCAATTTTACACTTAGTTGTTTGCTTCTATAGTCAGACTTTTTTTTATTTCTTTTAAAAAAAAAAAGCAGGTTTTTATTATTTTTAAATCTTTGAATAACAGGTTTTGAACACATCCACCCCTTTGACCCCAATTCTTCCCAGACTCACCATTATTTCCCTAACCACCTAACTTCATATCCTCCTTTGCTCCGTATCTTTGTCTTTCTGCCCTTCAAGTTCAAATTTGCACTGCCCATATGGGATGTGATCATAGGCTACCCAGGAAAAGAAAGCCAACTTCAGTAGCTACCAATTGCTAACAGCTCCTCAGTTAGGGCTCAGGTTTCATGTCCACCTCCCCTCTCCATTCAAGGACTTGGTCTGCCTTGAGCTTCCACGGATTATAGTGTGGTCTTTTATTACAGGGAAATCTTTATTAACAGTTTCTCCAGTATAAAAGAGTAGGTCAGCTTCCTTCCAAGAGCCTAGTGATGTGTCTCGACATTAAAAGTCATCCTTGTTTTTGACAGGAGATCATTTCTTAACACACACACACATACACATACATACATACACACATATACACACACATACACACACATGTACACACACACACATACACACACATGTACACACACACCACACACTCGGGCTTGCTTTAAAGACTGAGGTTTTTTCTGCACAAAACCAAGGCTTCTTTTTATCCACGTTGCCTCCATGTCCTGCTGGATATTGTCAAGTTTTATTACACGAGTGCTTCACTTGTCATAGTTTCATTAAAAAATACTTCAAATTTACAGTTGGTACACTGAGTGGTATATATTGCTTTTGTTATACATTGTATCAGATAGCTGAATTATTTTTTTCTTCACTTGAATGATATTTCCTTCACTTTATGATGCAAAAGTTATAATTTGGTGACGATATTTCTTATTTGAAAATGAAAAGCAACGTCAAAGTCTTCCAAGTCTGTTTTCCCTGTCTTTCTGAGCTGGCAGTAAGCGCTGAGGAACAGCTCAGTTTTCTCGCCGCTCTCATCTCAGGAGCCCTGCGAGCCCTGCGAGCCCTGCGAGCAAGCGAGCGAGCGAGCAAGCAAGCACACAGATCCTGCGAATTCTTTTTCAGTCCCTGTACCGGGGTGATTAGCATCATTATTCTTTTGATACTTCTTGCGTCAAAGACGCTTAAGCTATTATTATGCAGCAAAAGTCTGTCATTAAAAGATACAAACCACAGCACTTGGCATTAAAGTGACACGCCACCCTCAAGTTATACTCAATCTTTTAACAAAATAAAAAAACAAGAAATATGTAAGTGGAGAAACAGGCAGAAAGACTAATATGAATAAAATGCCGGTCATGCTAGTATACTTTAAATCGATTATCCTCCCTTTGCATTTAACATCTAAAAGGAGAGCTTTCCCCACCCCAAGCCCTCATCCCCCTGCCCCCCCAACTCCTCTCCTTCTACAGAATCTCCTCTTGAGCGCTCTATTTCAACTTCATCATGATTCCGTCATCTGTTCCTGCCTCGCGTTCATTGCCTTAACTGTTATGATGGTGTCCAGGGTAGCTCCCCCGTGTCTCTTTTCTAACTGTTCCTCACAAAGCTTACGGAACAAACTCATAAAGCATCCTGCTGACATGACACCTTACAGTGACTCTCTATGCCACAGAATATCACACGCATGCATCCCTCAGCGGGGCCTTTAGACCCCTCCACAGTCCACCCCTGCTCTGCCCATCCCCCGGCCCTGCTACCTCTTACAATGTATGGCCTGAAAAATCACATTTCCTTCCCGCCTTCCTGCTCCATTCTTTGCAAGTATGATCAACGCAAAGTTTCCACATCTCTCTCATAAGTTTCTTCAGCTAGCTTCCTTGAGACTGAAACTACGCCCCTGACTCTTTTAAGATCTAGTCCACATTCTCACTGTCTTTGTGATGAGAACATTTTAAAATTTGTTTTTCCTGTTTGAGGATGTCACACCCGTTTACAACGTGTTCTCACCAGATCCACATTCCCCATTCCCCCTGCTCCATTCCTCCTCCATTACTCCCACTGTGTATTCCTCTTAACTCTACACATTTTTTGTTTCATTTTCATTTTTTTTCTTTTTTTATTGGATATATTCTATATTTACAACTCCACCAGAGAACTCCTATAGCTGATAAACAACTTCAGCAAAGTGGCTGGTTATAAAGTCAACTCAAGCAAATCAGTAGCCTTCCTATACGCAAAGGATAAGCAGGCCAAGAAAGAAAATAGGGAAATGACACCCTTCACAATAGCCACAAACAATATAAAGTATCTTGGTGTGACTCTAACCAAACAAGTGAAAGATCTATATGACAAAAACTTCAGGTCTCTGAAGAGGGAAATTGAAGAAGACCTCAGAAAATGGAAAAATCTTCCATGCTCGTGGGTTGGCAGGATTAATATAGTTAAAATGGCAATCTTGCCAAAAGCAATATACAGATTCAATGCAATCCCCATCAAAATCCCAACTCAGTTCTTTATAGAGTTAGAAAGAACAATTCTCAAATTCACCTGGAATAACAAAAAACCCAGGATAGCTAAAACTATCATCAACAGTAAACGAACTTCTGGGGGAATCAATATCCCAGACCTCAAGCAATACTACAGAGCAGTAGTGTTAAAAAATTTTGTTTCATTTTTAATCCACAGAGTCCATTGGTGCTGACTATACAGTCATGTGTATAAGACCCTCTATGTTAGGATAGGTAGCCCACCCCAGGGGCTATATCCCTGAAGAAAACTGAATCTTTCCTTCCTAGGAGGCATCAAGAGCTAATAGTTTCTCAGGTAGGGGCAGAGAAGTGAGCCCCTGCCTTATCCATATAGGGATTTTGTCTGTCTTGATCATATGTAGACCTTATGCTTGCTGTCATAGACACTGTGAGCTGATATATGCAATAGCCCTGTAATATCTGGCAGATATTGCTTCACTGATGACATCTACTACCTCTGGATCTTATGATGTTTCCACCCCTTTTCCCACAACAATTTCTCTGACTTGCTGAGAAGGTCTCTGCAGGTGTCAGGAAGAGAAGCAAATCACAAAGAGATGAAAATGGAAATGCTGCTCAGATTGACTTCATCAACCTGGATTAAGACTTCTAATGAGCCTGATATCAGGTTTATTCCCAACATATGTAAGCCCATACTAATTTGGGGAAAGAGTTTCCTGTTATAATGCAATCTCCAGTGCACAAGGAAGTGCAATTACATCTAAACTCAACTCAGAGTACACGTCATTTCTTCCAAGAAGACAGGTTCTAGAAATAGGCTACCGGCATTAGTTTAAGGACTAAGGGTCTGGCCGGGTTTGGGACCTACAGATAACCTAGAAGTCATTTGGGCTCTTAACCACTTCTGCTCCCAGCTATAGTAGCTGGGGCAGCCTGTGGCTCTAGGGCCATTTAGATTACTAGGCATCCCTGGCTTTCAGGAGCCTCTGATATCTCCATTAGACCATTAGATATCTCCAGACCTCTTTGTTGGGCTGGGGAGTTCTGGTCTGTAAAGGTCACTTAGATTACTAGCCACCTCTACTCCTGGTGGTAGGAGCTTGATATGGCTGGCTCAATAAATAATGCAGACTGTAAACCACCTCCAACTCTCAGCTTTCTGGGCGGAAGAACAGGTTTTACATCTTTCCCATTGGAAAAACAATCCTGTGTGCTTAGCGTTCCTGGTTTCTCTGGAGATCTGTGGCACAAGGACCTTCATGCTATGTTCCCAACAACTTGTGAAGAGAGGTGTGATACGGATGTCCCATTTAGAAATGAACGCTCCACAGTCTCTTTTTCTCAATGACATGATCAGAGTCTCTGTGCTAAGCATCATCTATGGCAAAAGGAAACTACTGTGATGAGGGCTGAGAGATACATTAACTTGTGGCAGTTTATTACTGTGGCCACTAGCAGAATAATAGCATTAGGTTTTATGACCTAGGGACCTTGCCAGCCACAGATTTTTGGCTCTGTTAATGTACCAACATGAGTTCGTTCAATCATATGTGACAGATTTTAAAACCAGTAATAAAGTGGTTTGTTGCTGACTTTGTTACTGTTCTATTGCTGTGAAGAGACAACAAAACCAGAGCAACTCTTATAAATGAAAATATTTACCTGGGGAATTATCATCATGGCAAGAAGCATAGTAACATGCAAGCAGGTGTGGGGCTGAAAGCTTATATCCTGGTCCATAGGCAGGCAGGCAGGCAGGCAGAACTAGAGAGACACAGAGACAGAGAAACAGGGAGACAGAAGCTGGCCTTGGCATAGGCTTTTGAAACCTCAAATGTACCCCACTGACACCATTCCTCCAAGGATACACCTACTCCAATAAAGCCACACCTGCTAATCCTTCCCAAAGAGTTCCATTAACTGAGAACCAAGCATTAAAACGCATGATCCTATGAGAACCATCCATGTTCAAACTATCACAGTCACTATCATAACGTTTGTGCCAGTGTTCAACCAGAGCATACTTTGCCAAGCCAGTTGTTGTAGCTCTGTGTGCTTATTCAAGCTGTTTGGTAGGACTCTTGAAGACTTTTCTCTCCTGCTGATATGCATATGACATCAAGCACTATGAAATCTAGGTACGAGGGAACGAAGCTTCTGCATTGGTACTAGCTTGATTTCTGCTTGTCAATTATGCGATGTCTTAGCAAGATGATCTTACAGTCAAGCTCTAGAGAGCACCCAGGAGCAATGACAGTAGCCGGCAAAGTTTGGGGTGTCTAGGAGAGTCTCAGGAAATAGGATAATAGATGGAAAATTTAATCCCATGGGCCTCACCGATTTCCTGACTTCTACATGTACTCCAATTTAAACACACATACCTAAAGATTCAAAACTAGCATCCACGTTTGAGAGAGAACATGAGGTTTAAGTTTTTCAAAGTCTGGCTTACTTCACTCCAAATAGTTATTTGTAGCTCTATTTATTTACTTGCAAATTATACAATTTCATTTTTCTTTGCAGTTGATTAATATCCCATTGTATATATGTACCACATTTCTGTTATTCATTCATCAACTAATGCACACCTAGACTGTGTGTTTCCATTTCCTGGTTGATGTGAATATAGCAGCAATAAACATGAATAAGCAAGCATTTCTGAAGTAGGATACAGAATCCTTTGAAAATATGCACAGGAAAGATATGGATGGGTTATATGGCCGACTATTTCTAGATTTTTGAGATATCCATATACCGATTTCCACATGGGCTGCACCAGTTCACACTCAAATCAATAGTACATAAATGGAAACTTTTATGAATATATGCATATATATGGATGTGCATGTGTGTGTATACCCCTACAACCCAGCAGTCCATAATAGCCCTAAGAAACGTTGGTGGGGGAACAGCTGGGCCAAGATCCTTCTGGTGGCCATCTGCACCCAAAAGCTAGGGTTTTCCCACAGCCCTCAGTGCACTGGTCTTGCCAGGAGAGAGCTGATCTCCCAGAAGTGCTGGCAAAGGCTTACAGGCCAACAGGAGGGACTCCAGCCAGAGACAGCAGAACCAACTAACACCAGAGATAACCAGATGGTGAAAGGAGAGTGCAAGAACCTTACCATCAGAAACCGAGGCTATATGGCATCATCAGAACCCAGTTCTCCCACCACAGAGAGTCCTGGATACCTCAACACACTGGAAAACCAAAATTTGGATTTAAAATCATATCTCATGATGCTGATAGAGGACTTTAAGAAGGACATAAAAAAATCCCTTAAAGAAATACAGGAGAACACAGGTAAACAGATAGAAGTCCTTAAAGAGAAAACACAAAAATTCTTTAAAGAATTACAGGAAAATGCAACCAAACAAGGTGAAGGAATTGAACAAAACTATCCAGGATCTAAAAGTGGAAATAGAAACAACAAAGAAATGACAAAGGGAGACAACTCTGGAGACAGAAAACCTAGGAAAGTGATCAGGAGTCATAGATGCAAGCATCACAAACAGAATACAAGAGATAGAAGAGAGACTCTCAGGTGCATTATGTAGAAAGCATTGACTCAACAGTCAATGAAAATGCAAAAAGCTCATGATCCAAAACATCCAGGAAATCCAGGACAAAATGAAAAGGCCAAACATAAGGATTATAGGTACAGAAGAGAGTGAAGATTCCCAACTTAAATGGCCAGTAAATATCTCCAACAAAATTATAGAAGAAAACTTCCCTAACCTAAAAAAAAAGAGATGCCCATGAATGTACAAGAACCCTAAAGAACTCCAAAAAGATTGGACCAGAAAAGAAATTCCTCCCATCACATAATAATCAAAACACCAAATATATATATATATAAAGAAAGAATATTAAAAGCAGTAAGAGGAAAAGGTCAAGTAACATATAAAGGCAGACCTATCAAAATTACACCAGACTTCTCACCAAAGACTGTAAATGTCAGAAGATCCTAGGCAGATGTCATACAAACCCTAAGAAAACACAAATGCCAGCCCAGGCTACTATACCCAGCAAAACTCTCAATTACCATAGATGGAGAAACCAAGATATTCCATGACAAAAAAAAGTACACGATATCTTTCCACAAATCCAGCACTACAAAGGATAATAGATGGAAAATGCCAACACAAAGAGGGAAACTATTCCCTAGAAAAAATAAGAAAGTAATCTTTCAACAAAACCAAAAGAAGATAGCCACATGAACCTCATTCCATATAACAACAAAAAATAGCAGTAAGCAACAATCACTTTTCCTTAATATCCCTTAATATCAATGGGCTCAATTCCCCAATAAAACATAGACATAGACTAACAGACTGGATATGTAAACAAGGCCCAACATTTTTCTGCATACATTAAACCAGGCTCACTGACAAAGACAGATACTACCTCAGAGTAAAAGGATGGAAGAAAATTTTCCAAGCAAATGGTTCCAAGAAACAAGCTAGAGTAGCCATTCTAACAACCAAAAGTTATTAAAATGAGAAGGCAGGACACTTCACACTCATCAAAGGAAAAGTCTACCAAGATGAACTCTCAATTCTGAACATCTATGCTCCAAATGTAAGGGCACCCACATTCATAAAAAAAAAAAAAAAAAAAAAAAAAAAAAACTTTACTAAAGCTCAAAGCACACATTGCACCTCACACAATAATAGTGGGAGACTTCAACACCCCATTTTCATCAATGGACAGATCATAGAAACAGAAATTAAACAGAGATACAGTAAAACTAAGAGAAGTATGAACCAAATGGATTTAAACAGACGTCTATAGGACATTTCATCATAAAACAAAAGAATATACTTTCTTCTAAGCACCTCATGGTACCTTTTCCAAAATTGACCATATAATCAATCACAAAACGGGACTCAACAGATAGAAAGATTGAATGAACCCCATGCTGGTCTTCAATAACAACAAAAACAACAGAAAGCCCACTTATACATGGAAGTTGAACAATGCTCTATTCAATGATAACTTGGTCAAGAAAGCAATAAAGAAAGAAATTAAAGACTTTTTAGAATTTAATGAAAATGAAGCCACAACATACCCAAACTTATGGGTCACAATGAAAGCAGTGCTAAGAGGAAAACTCATAGCTCTGAGTGCCTCAAAAAAACTGGAGAGAGCATACACTAGCAGCTTGACAGCACATCTAAAAGCTCTAGAACAAAAAGGAACAAAAACATGCAATAGGAGTAGACAGCAAGAAATAATCAAACTCAGGGCTGAAATCAACCAAGTAGAAACAAAAACAACTGTACAAAGAATCAACAAAACCAGGACCTGATTTTTTGAGAAAATAGATAAACCCTTAGCCAGACAACCAGAGGGCATAAAGGCAGTATCCAAATCAACCAAATCAGAAATGAATAGGGAGACATAGCAACGAAAACTGAGGAAATCCAAAACATCATCAGATCCTACTACAAAAGCCTATATACTCAACAAAACTGGAAAATCTGGATGAAATAGACAATTTTCTAGACAGACAGCATGTACCAAAGTTAAATCAGGATCATAAACAATCTCAACAGTTCCTTAACCCCTAAAGAAATGGAAACAGTCATTAATAATAGTCTCCCAACCAAAAAAAAAGCCCAGGACCAGATGGGTTCAGTGTATAGTTCAATCAAACCTCCAAAGAAGACCAAACACCAGTACTCTTCAAACGATTCCACAAATTAGAAATGGAAGAAACACTACCCAATTCATTCTATGAAGACACAATTACTCTGACACCTAAACCCCACAAAACCCAACAAAGAAAGAGAACTTCAGACCAATTTCCCTTATGAATATTGATGCACCAATACTTAATAAAATTCTTGCCAACCGAATCCAAGAACACATCAAAATGATCATTCACCGTGATCAAGTAGAATTCATCCCCGGAAGGTAAGGATAGTTCAATATATGGAAATCCATCAATGTAATCCACTATATAAACAAACTCAAAGAAAGAAAACACATGATCATTTTATTAGATGCTGAGAAAACATTTGGCATAATCCAACATCCCTTAATGATAAAAGTATTAAAAGATCAGGAATTCAAGGTCCATACCTAAACATAGTAAAAGCAATATACAGCAAACCAGTAGCCAACATCAAACTAAATGGAGAGAAACTTGAAGCAATCCCACTAAAATCAGGGACTAGACAAGGCTGTTCACTCTCTCCTTACCTGTTCAATATTGTACTCAAAGTTCTAGCCAGAGCAATTGGACAACAAAAAGAGGTCAAAGGAATACAAATTGGAAAGGAAGAAGTCAAAGCATCACTATTTGCAGATGATGTGATAGTATACTTAAGTGAACCTCAAAATTCTATCAGAGAACACCTAAACCTGATAAATGACTTCAGCAAAGTGGCTGGATATAAAATTAACTCAAACAAACCAGTAGCCTTCCTCTACTCAAAGGATAAACAGAAAAAAATTAAGGAAATGACACCTTTCATAATAATCACAAATAATATTACATACCTTGGTATGTCTCTAACCAAACAAGTGAAAGATCTGTATGACAAGAACTTCAAGTCTGTGGAGAAAGAAATCGAAGAACATCTCAGAAGATGGAAAGCTCTCCCATGCTCATGGATTTGTAGAAATAAATATAGTGAAAATGGCCATCTTGATGAAAATAATCTACAGATTCAATGCAATCTCCATCAAAATTCCAAATCAATTCTTCATAGAGTTAGAAAGAGCAATTTCCAAATTCATCTGGAATAACAAAAAATCCACGATAGCAAACACTATTGTCAACAATAAAATAACTTCTGGCTGAATTACCATCCTTGACATCAAGAATTGCTACAGAGCAATCATGATAAAAAAAAAAAAACTGCATGGTATTGGTACAGTGACAGGCAGGTAGATCAATGGGATAGAATTGAAGATTCAGAAATGAACCCACACATGCATGGTCACTTGATCTTTGACAAAGGAGCTAAAGCAATCCAGTAGGGAAAAAGACAGCATTTTCAACAAATGGTGCTGGTTCAACTGGCGGTTAGCATGTAGAAGAATACAAATTTATTCATTCTTATTTCCTTGTACTAAGCTCAAGTCCAAGTGAATCAAGGACCTCCACATAAAAATCAGATACAATGAAACTAATAGAAAAGAAAGTGAGGAAGAGCCCCAAGCACCTGGGCACAGGGGAAATCTTCTGAACAGAACACTAATAGCTTATGCTGTGAGATCAAGAATTCACAAATGGGACCTCATAAAATTGCAAAGCTTCTATAAAGCTGTCAATAGAACAAAATGGCAAACAACAGATTATGAAAAGATCTTTAGCAATCCTACATCTGACAGAGGACTAATATCGAATATATACAAATAACTCAAGAAGTTAGGCTCCAGAGAACAAAATAATCTTATTTTAAAAAAAAAATGGGATACAGAGGTAAACAAAGAATTCTCAACTGAGGAATACCGAATGGCTGAGAAGCACCTAAAGAAATGTTCAACATCCTTAGTCATCAGCAAATGCAAATCAAAACAACCCTGAGATTCTACCTCACACCAGTCAGAATGGCTAAGATCAAAAACTAAGGTTACAGCAGATGCTGGTGAGGGTGTGGGGAAAGAGAAACGTTCTTTTATCACTGGTGGGATTGCAAGCTAGTACAACCACTCTGGAAATCATTTTGGCAGTTCCTCAGAAAATTGGACCATAGTACTTACTGAGGACCCAGCTATACCACTCCTGGGCATATTCCCAAAACATGCTGCAATGAGTAATTAGTTCCACTATGTTCATAGCCAAAGCTGGAAAGAACTCAGATGTCCCTCAACAGAGGAATGGATACAGAAAATGTGGTACATGTACACAATGGAGTACTACTCAGCTATTAAAAGCAATGAATTCATGAAATTCTTAGGCAAATGGATGGATGGAACTAGAAAATATCATCCTGCGTGATGTAACTCAATCACAAAAGAACACACATAGTATGCACTCACTGATAAGTAGATATTAACCCAGAAGCTTATAATACCCAAGATACAATTCACAGACTACATAAAGCTCAAGAAGAGGGAAGACCAAAGTGTGGAAACTTCAGTCCGTCATAGAAGAGGGCTCAAAATACCTATGGGAGGAGATACAGAGACAAAGTGTGGAGCAGAGACTGACAAAAAGGCCATCCAGAGACTGCCCCACCTGGGGATCCATCCCATATACAGTTACCAATCCCAGACATTATTGTGGATGCCAATAAGTTCTTGCTGACAGAAGCCTGATTTAGCTGTCTCCTGCAAGGCTCTGTCAGTGCCTGACAAATACAGAGGTGGATGCTCACAGCCAACCATTGGACTGAGTGCAGGGTCACCAATGGAGAAGCTAGAGAAAGAACCCAAGGAGCTAAAGGGGTTTGCAGCCCAAAGGAGGAACAACAATATGAACCAACCAGAACCCCCAGAACACCCAGGGGCTAAACCACCAACCAAAGAGTGCACATGGAAAGACCCATGGCTCCAGCTGCATATGCAGTAGAGGATGGCCTTGTCGGACATCAATGAGAGGAGTGGCCTGTGAAGGCTCGATGCCCCAGTACAGGGGAATTACAGGACAGGGAAGCAGGAGTGGGTGTGTTGGTGAGCAGGGGCAGGGGGGTGGCATAGGGGGTTTTTTGGAGGGGAAATGTGGAAAGGGTATAACATTTGAAATGTAAATAAAGAAAATACCCAGTAAAAAAAAAAAAAAAACAAGAAATGTTAGTGGAACTGAATTTTAAAAACACAGCAAAAGCAATAGTTTCAGAAAATTCTGCAAAAACAGTCGATGGACTGCTCACTCTCAAAGCCGTTAATGAAAAATACTGTGAGCAAATACCAGTGACTACTGTCTATAAAGATTAGATGCGCTGTTATCTCTTAAGCTTTTCTGACCGCCTGCTCTCTACACAAACTCAGTGTTGCCTGTGCAGAATGAAATTACCCATAAACCCTACTTAGGATCCTGTGAGGTTGGTGGCATTCCAGGCCAATAGCCAGATTTAACCTACGTTTATCATTTTAAACTCCTACTCTAGTCTATTGCTTTTATTTTATTTTGAAATCTTTAAATCAAAACAAACAAAAAAACAGAGAATACTTTCTACTACCATTGAGCATTAACAGCTACAAACATTTTACTGTATGTATTTCATTATTTTAATTGCTGAGCCACAAGAAATTTATGTTATCACAAGAGTTCCATTCATAATTAAGCATATGTAATACATATATGTGTGTGTGTATATATATATAAATATATAATGTGACCTACTCTGGGAAACCTTATACTAATTCTCTAATAATCCTGTTTAAAATTCCCTAAACATCCCCATAACTACTTTCAAAGCTACTTTTTTGAGCCAGCAATTTATTAAACATAAAATTGCACTTCATTTCTTTTATATATGAGCAAATTATTTTTTCCTCTAATGCAGACACCAATCTCTTGGGCGTTTCTATGACATAACTCATCAAGGCATCCCTCATTTTGAGCAATATGAAACATTATGTCGCTGTAAAGCTACTACAGGTATAAAACAAATCTTATAAATTGACCTCAAGCTCATTCTGTAGCTGAGAATGACCTAGAATGTCTGTCCTCCTTTTTCTACCTCCTAGATCAGGATCACAGGCCTGCACCGCTGATGGGTTTATAAGTGCTCTGGTTGAAACCCCCTCATCTGTGCTATAGAATATATGTAGGGCCGGGTAAGATAATTGTGACACATATCGAATCTAGAGGTTCACCTATATCAACATAGCATAGTCTCATAGGTTTTTCTGAAATGTGAATGTTGGCTCTGGGCACTCTGAAAAAGAGGTCAAATAAGCAGTAAATTCCATAAATTATGCCAACAGAATTCTATCTTAGCATGATCTATTACCCTTCAAGATTTGTTTGTGTTCCAAGAAAGTGCTACGCTGTTCCAAAAGCTGAGCAAAGGCAGAAGTGCCACCCCATGTGGGGTGACATTCCAGGGTTTACCATGTATTATCAAGAAAAGGGGAAGTTCTATTGACCGATTTGGTCAGCTCGCTCGGGAAACTCCAACTCAGAATTACCCTCTTCCCCCCCCGGCAAATCTCATAAAAAATTTCTATGAAATGAGAATTGATATAGACAGTAACCAGGAGTGAGGGGAGGTTTGTGGGGTGTAGGGATGGACAGATACAAACTGGGCAGCGGTTAGTCCCCCCACAGAGAGGAAGGAGCTGCAGAGTGAGAAGACTTACACCTTTTGTCTCAAGGGAGCTTCACTCCCCCATCAGGATGGGGGGAGGGGTACGGAGTCAGGAAAAGGGTCTGGGCCCATGACTGATGGAATTCCTTTTTCAAAAGCAAATAAAGGATAAGCAAACACAATGGCACACAGCTGCAACCCAACTCTAGGCCGGCTCTGACTAGGAGGTGCTAAGGTGAAGGCCACCTTGGGCTGTGTAAAGAAACTTCACCTTAAAAAAAATCAAGGGCCAGTCGAAAACTGAAACAAAAGTAGCAAGCACATACAAATACATATATGCACCACATCCTACGCAAGTAAAGGCATTCTTCAGTTGCATTGCAGAAACTTGGATGGCGCCGGGCAGTGGTGGTGCACGCCTTTAGTCCCAGCACTTGGGAGGCAGAGGCAGGCAGATTTCTGAGTTCGAGGCCAGCCTGGTCTACAGAGTGAGTTCCAGGACAGCCAGGGCTATACAGAGAAACCATGTATCAAAAAAAACCCAAAACAAACAAATAAACAAACAAAAACAGAAAGAAATAGAGAGAAAGGAAGGAAGGAAGGAAGGAAGGAAGGAAGGAAGGAAGGAAGGAAGGAAGGAAGGAAGAAAGGAGGAGAGGAAAGAAAGAAAGAAAGAAAGAAAGAAAGAAAGAAAGAAAGAAAGAAAGAAAGGAGGGAGGGAGGGAGGGAAGAAGGAAGGAAGGAAGGAAGAGAGAGAGAAAGGAAGGAAGGAAGGAAGGAAGGAAGGAAGGAAGGAAGGAAGGAAAACTTAGATGGCACTGAAAGATGAAAAGACAAGGGAAGAGGTAAAGGAAGAGCAAGGGAGACGTGTAAGCATCCTCCCCACTTCGCTTAATTTGGCTGATTCTCCCGTTGAGACTGTCACTGCCCCACAAGATTGGGGCTCCACTCTAACTCCTCCCCAGAAAGCTGCTAGAGAAGTTGCTGGTCCCCGACACCATCTGGTTGGTTGGGATTGTTGGAGCAGGGCCTTGGGTTAGGGTGGAGCCAGGGATGGGCTCAGGGAAGGATAATTCCATGGGTGAAGAAGGGCCATGGGCTCCCTGGCAGCAAGCCCAGAATTCCAGATGGATGGACTCGAGTTCCTTGTCCTGCCAGCCTGCAGGAGTCGGTCCTCCTGTCTAGTGAGCGTTCTGTCATTCCCAGTCACATGATCTATCTACTGATACATTGTTCAAACTGAGTCATACGCAGACCCTCACATTCCCATCTCCTAATGAGAAATTCAGCCTGCTCCTCTCATTATCCTGTTTAGTCACAGCAACCAATTCCTACCAACCATTTTTTTAGTCACTGCAGACACAGGAGGCCCTTTTCCACCCAAGGATTTCTATAGTGAGTCATGTGACATTTCAAACCACTGTCAAGTGTTGGCCACACACCAGTAGCAAAGTGACAATACTGTAGAGTCTGGTCTCCAGAGAGATCCTCCTTTTCTGGGACAAGTTTGGTATTCTCTGACAATAATCTACATGTTATCACACTGGCCTTGCTTCAGGGGGCCATAAGAAACCCTGAGGATGTGCAGCTCCAGTCCGGGTTTCTGAGAGGGCATTCGAGGGAAGGTATTCCAAGAGTCTTTGACTGTTGCTGTGTGTGGATCAACATTCTTGCTCTCCTCAAGCTCTTACAGCGCTGCATGTGTGGGCAGCCTTTCCCTGTGTCCTAATTGGCTCCGTGTGCAGTCTTGGCCCAGTGCTTGGGAATCTACACTGACTTTTAACCACCTCACCTGAAGTGTGTCTTCTCTATTCTCATTAGTATTTCAGCTCTGGGCTTCAACGGGATTTTAACTGGAGGCTGTGGCTGCTTCCTCCGAATCTACCTCTGTGAAAATTTCCAAGTTTGTTTTCATGCATTTTAAAAAGACGGGCCCTTAAAGTTGAGAAAAGAGGGAGAAAAAAAATACCCATAGAGAGAAAAAAGGGACCTTCCTGGACTTAGGTCAGGTAAAAGAGAACAGGAATTACACAAAGAAGCAAATGATTGGAAAAGTTATGTCTTGCTTGTTCAAAATGCTTTTTTAAAAAATCTTCACTCATTAGTAATTTTTAATCTTAACAACTTTGGAACTAGCTGCATCTTTCCTAACATCTACGAAAACGAAAAGCTTATAATTTTCTACTGTGACCCGAGGGTTTGGCTCTGAACGTAAGCTCTGGGAGTCTACGAATGACACAGACACTCCAAATACACTCGTCTTATTAATCTAATGAGGAGCTGAGAACGTCCGAACAGCTGGGCAGCCTTTCAGCACGAGCAGAAGCCCCCATGCTTTGGCCGTGTTGACTGTCTGTCACCAAAAAGCTTTCAGTGGAGGCGAGGCAAGTCCCACCCCCATAGAGAGCAGCATTTCAGCTGGCAGAAGGGTGTGTCCCTGAGCGTTTACCTGGGAGCAATGATGATCTTGTCAAGCATTTCACTGAGACCAGCCCAAGTTTTTAGGGTGGGGATCCAGACTGGTTATACGTACCTTCCCTCCTTCTCCCAGTGGAAGGCAGAAACACCTCAAAGCCTGCATGTAAGAACATCTACTGGGAAATTATTTTAATCAGACACCAGCGGAGTGGGAGAAAGGAAAAGACCAGAGAAGAGCAAACACACTCCCTGGGTTGTGGATGTAACAGAAGCCAGCGGCAGCGATGGACTGGCACTCCTTCAGGATCGCCACCCTGCTGCTCACTTTCCTGGTAAGTGGATCCTGCTGGAAGCTGGAAGCATCCTTTACCCCCCCCTCGCAGAGCCAAGCGAGGACTTTACAGAGAATGTTATTTCCAGGCGCTTCTCAGGCTAAACCATTAAAAGTTTATGTTAATGACAAGGTGGTTTTTATGAACTGCGATTTTAAGTGGTGTTTCTCTCTTTAATTGAAGACTCCAGAGCATATTAACACCCCAGTGTCCACTCACCAAACCATGTCTAGCCAATGGTTGGTCACTCTGGAAAAATAGTGAATTTAAGAAAGGCGCCAAGTTGCTGTATTTGCTTGTTCAAATTCTCATTGGCAGGAGCTTTTCAACTGGATATTCCAGGTGTGTCTGGGTGATCAATTGAAGCATTTCCCCTTCCCTGGGTATTTTGATTGACAGACTGACAGTGTGTTGTAAAGCCAGGAAAGGATTTGTACACACGAGGATTACAGCTGTCTGTGATGAACCCCGGAGTCCGAGCAATCTCTTCCCTCCCATATGTTGTCAGAATCCACCTTACTAACCCCAACCCCCCCACTCGCTGTTTAGAGCTTGAATGAAAAAAAATCCATGGCTAATTTCAAAAACTGCGAATACAGGCATTTCATATAAATAATATGGCAGGGGATGAGATGAGCTTAATTAAGGGGTAAGTTAATTGCTGCTGTCCTTGTCCTCAGTACGGATGTGGCACAGAAGCTGTACACCTGTTAGGCAAACCACGCAGCGCAGTGATTTATTGTCGCCCCCTTACCAGCCACCCATTTTCTCTGACACTTCATAAGTGTGTCACACCAGGATACTAACCTCGGTGTTCCGCAAAACGTTTTAAAGTCATAGTCTCTCTCCAAGTAGGATAAATGTCATCTCAAAGGGCCAGGGCCATCCGCTAAATCCCTCCCTGGCTTTGGCAGGATGCAGTCCGTCTTTGTTTTTACTTGCTTGATTTTTGAACTGGAATGTTGGATTCGTATTGCAACGAGTGGGAATTTTGATTCACTGTGTGCTAGCTAGTTTGAGGTCAGTTCATTCATGAAGAGGGGCCGTGGGGCTAGGGCTGTTGTCCAGATGGGACGCTTTCCTGGCGTGTACCACGCCCTCCCTGGGCTCAGTTCTCAGGGCAGGGGGTCGTGAGTAACAACACTGAGTTACAAGTGACTCTCAGCAGCTTTAGTTCTAAGCCACCCTTCCCAGGTGACGACTGCTATTCCATACGCTTTTTTAATTGATGTCACAACCTGGGCTATGGGGAAAAAAAATCAATGATTATTATACAGGAATGCCTGTGTAGTGCTAAATAATCAAATACTTTAACTTTTTTAATTTCATATAAATTTGACTCCTCGAGGCTTCTTGTAGCATTTCTACTCCTTCATTCTTTTTTGACGCCTATGTGCTGACTTTTCCTGAAGTTATGAATAATTCTTTTTTTTCTTGGTTTATATAATTATTTCTAATTGCCTGCATTTTACAAAATTACTCCAAACAGCTATTTCTTAGTTAATGATCTGTCAATGAAATATATCATTTTATCAAAGTCCTCATGGAGCTATCTGCTTAGGGGAAGAGGTGTCTGGAAATGTATAGTTCATTCTCTTGGCTTGGAGAAGACAGAGAGAGAGAGAGAGAGAGAGAGAGAGAGGGGGGGGAGGAGGGAGGGAGGGAGGGAGGGAGGGAGGGGAGAGGGAGAGGGAGAGGGAGAGAGAGAGAGAGAGAGAGAGAGAGAGAGAGAGAGAGAGAGAGAGAGAGAGAGAGAAAGGGAAAGGTTAGGAGAAGGGGAAGAGTCTGTGGCCATATTAACTATGGAATCTAAGATGTGTTTCTCAGATGCCTTATCTTTATTTCTGTTTTTACTTGTGGGGGGGGGTGAGTCCGTGTGAGTGTATGCCACAGGTGTGCGGGCGCCCTGGAGCAGGAGTCGCAGGTGCTGATGAATCAAGGAGTGTGGGTGCTGAGAACTGACTTCAGTCCTCTGCAAGAGCAGTGCATGCTCTTCACCACGGAGCCGTCTCCCCAGCCCATCTGTAGAGACGCTTACTGTAGCAACTCACAACAGTGTATTTCCAGGTTAATTCAATATTTTGGTAAAAATGTTTCACGTTGGAAGGCCTTGAGGCTCCACCCTTTTTTCACTGCTAATTTTAGCAGATAATTTTAAGTTCCGGTCTTCTGTCCCTAGCCTGAGTGAGTCTGTATCAAGGTAAAAGAGGGAAAAGCAATTTGAAGTCTATACTCTTCACTGTTAAAAGTCAAATCAATAAAAATCCATGTTAGGAATATATTTGAAAAAAAATGCCAATATATTTTAAATGTGAAAGCTGGTAATATTTTTATATAAAGCTGTTTAGAGAGCTGGGCACTATGTGCTGGTGGTGCATTTCAGGGCCTGCTCAGCCCATGTGGAAGAGCATGCTTTAACCCTTCCTTCCCTAAAGAAGTAAGTTAGGTCAGAGAGGCTACAGGGGAGAAATTACTCCTACAGGGACCAAGTTTGCTGCGCGAGCTTTCTACTGATTCAGACATTCACCGGGATAGATGGTAGCTCATATCCGTTACAGCACTAGAGACCGAAGACATGAACTGACTCTTCCTCCTCCTCGTCTTCCTCCTCTTCCACATCCCCCTTTCCCCTTCTTCATCCTCATCCCTCCTTCTCTTATCTATCATCTGTCTCTCATCTCTCATCTGTCTGTCAGCTACCTTCAATCATCTATCTACCAATCCATCCATCTATCTATCATCCATCTATCTATCTATCTATCTATCTATCTATTTCAATGTATGGAAGGAATATTGTAATTTTTTTCTGCAACAGAACAGTGCTACCTGTACAACAACAACAACAAAACAACTACATCTTTGCTGATGGTTGTGATGATTATGAAGGGAATCCCTCAACTTCTATGACAGAGAAGTCAGTAAGATCTGAGAACTTTAAAGATTGCTTAAAAGTTCACCTGCAAAGTTGCCAGGTCTGATTAATCTACTAAACATGAGTACAAATCTGAAGACATCTTTTTCTATAGAGGCAACTTCTGTAGGATAAGCTAAAAGAACAGGGATTGGGGAAGGGGGATCCTTTTATCTGTTAACAAAAATAATGCTAGTCATAGTTTCGGTTTTTGTTCGATTTCAGATTTTTGATTTCTGGTCTTCCTCTGCAGCTCAGCCTAGCCTACCCTGACTAGGTAGCCCACGCTGGTCTTAAACACATCCTCCTGTCTCAGCCTCCTCAATGCTTTAGTTATATGTATGCACCACTACAGTAGGCTCTAGTCTACCCTTTTCATGATATCTTTATGCGATTACTATTTCATTAAATTAAAAACAAGATTTATAAATCCCCAATAAACTAACCCCACAATGTGAACATGATTGAACTTTTTAAGAATACAAGCAGGACTCATTTATGACATAATTTATTAAGTTATTTGAACCAGATAGTGAATGTTCCCTTACTTTTGTTCTGACACCAAAAGTAAGGAAAATACTAAAGAGCTGCTATAGACCAAACAGAAGACAATCCAGCAGGGAACCTGATGCTTGTCTATACATATATTATATTGCAGAGAGGTGGCATTTCAGGAATTGGTGTTTCTAGTCCCCTCTCGTTAGCGAAACACAAACTGTAGTTACATAGGATCATCTCCACAAATGTGGTGTTTGCAAAAGCTTTCTTAAATTTCTGACAATTCAGGAGTAGTGTCTTCCACTTTACATGAATGGAGAGGACAAATCCACCCCCCCCCCGGGGCAATTGGGACTGTCCCAGTGTGAAAGAAAGCATTTCAACAGCAAAAAAAAAAAAGCTAAAGCATGAATGTGTCAGGGATGAGTCAAGATGCACCTGACCCCCTGGTCCCTAGGCACATCCCTTGACTTCTGATACCTCTCTATCCTGCACTCAACAAGGACTCTGTTACTGAAAATCCCGGCACCCTAACAGACATCTCCTAGTGCACAGGCAGGAAGCTTTGTCTGCTGGGCATTGTGGGTAAATTTCTTCTGCTCCTTCTGCTGAGTTAACACCCTCCGGGGTGCTGGGTCATGCCAGTTGTACTGGCGATGCTTGGCGTGCAGACGCTTGTCATGGTCTTAGCTAGGTCCAACTTTTCTCATGCCAATGGCTGGAGATCCACGCCCGCCCGTGCTCTGCGAGCAGAGTGCAGTCTTTTGTACTTGTCTAATTAGAATCGCATTCCTGCACATTAGCAGCTGATTGCTGCTTTTGAAACTCTTTAAGTTATTTGAAGGCAAGCCCCACGTCTGATTAACCTTGCTACCGCTCACAGCTCTCTCAGCCAATGCAAGACTGTTCCACAGTGTCTCATTGCTCAGGACAGTAACACCAAAAGGGAAATTCAGCATAGCTCAAGTTTCTTTTCCAACACACACTCCAAAACTATACGCGATCCAGGAAGTCAGCGTGGAAATAATGCTGTTGCCTTATCCCAGCATCTTGTGATGTAGTGTTGGGTGTAATGAAATGTCAACCACAGCTTAGCAGAATGTTTAGGGGCTCAAGCTTCCTGAGGCTGTAACCCTTTCATACGGTTCCTTTATGTGGTGGTGGTCCACAGCCATACGATGACTTCATGTTACTTCATAGCTATAATTTTCCACTGTCACAAATCACAATCTCATATGCAGGGCATCTGATACGTGACCCCTGTGAAAGGGTTGCTCGACCCCCAGACGGGTCATAACATTTGACTGAGAAGGTTTAGAAGCACTGCTTTAAAGCCACCATGCTGTCTTAGTCCCTTGTAGTTCACGTTTGTCAAAGAAATGAACAAGCCGTGAATAAATAGGAGAAATTAACACACCAAAGTATGACCAACCGGAATAATAGCCTTTGTCAGACAAATCTAAAAGAAATATAAAAGAGGTGTGTTTTGTTTTGATGTTTATTTTGGGCGGGTTGTTTGTTTTATAAAGAAGCATTCTATTTTACACATTCTTTCTAGCTTATCCTTGTGAAGTACCTAATAGTTAACAAAGACATTTTATTCAACAATTTGCCACTTCCTCGCTATTATTAATATAGGACATTTTCCTCATAAAAATTACCCTCAAGCCAAATTTTTATTGAACGCAAATGAATAAAAAACTTGTTAAAATTCACCTTAAATGGATAATCATTACTAGTGCCTTGGATTTGCATCCTGTGGCTTTTAAATAAATGAACTTTGATTGGCCATGGACGCAGGTGTGTAGGGAAGAGCTTATTGAGGTGAATTATTTACTAATTGTCATTTAGAACGAGTGTTCTCTGACCTTGCTTTCCCAATCAATTTATCATAATCCCCGTCCTCCCCCTCTCTTTTTGCTGTTTCCAGTCTATCCCCTCCTGCTTTTTCTGTTATGCCTCTTTTTAAAAGTAAGCTTCTTTATAATCAAAATCCCTTCTCAACTTTCAAACATAGTATCTCCCTCCTCCACAAAATTTTCCATGATTCCCATACCTAATGCTACAATTCTGTTTTTCTCTTTTCTGTTATCAAAATTCTTGGGAAAGAAATTGTATGTCTTCCAATTTCTCTTCATCCCTCGTTCTCTTTTGGTAAGGCCAATATTTGTCCTGTCTAGTAGAAAACGTTCTCTGGAAGGACCCTGGAACTCCAGGATTTCCTCTAATTTCACACAGTTCAGCTTTTTAACATCATCTGACCTTTCATTTGGTCTTCTTCTAACGCCTGGTCTTTGACTTCTGTGGATCCTTGCATTTCCTCTGATCTGAATGGTACCCTTTCACGCCTGCCTTTCCTCCCTCCACCTCCCTTGCTCCCTTTCTTTCTTCTCTTTCTCCCTCTGTGTCTCTCTTCCTCCTCTCTGCCCCTTCACAACCACTACCACCGCTCCACCCTCAGCTCTCCACACCCCCACTTTCCAGTTACTCCCAGTTAGAGTTCCCCGTGCCATCCTCGGCCACAGGCTCTTTCTTTGACCAGTTTTCCATTTGACAAGTATCCAATTCTCCCGTGATTTCAACAGTTCTACCAGAGCTCAGCATTACAAACCCAAGCTAGGTTTTGCTCAGCGGCTACATGCCTTTATCTGGCATCTCTCCAGCAGCTCCAGCATTCTTCTGCCTCCAGTCCGAGACCACTGGGCTAGCACTGCTAGCTCCAGAGATCCCGCCTGCCCTGTATCTCCCTTCCCATCTGTTCTCTAGCCTTGAGGATCCTGTCAGTCCAGAATGTCTCCCTTCATCTTTCCCTGTGGCACCCACTGCCTCTGCATGTACTGAGCGCTTCCTCGCCTCTGCTTTGATTGGTGCGTAAGATCCAACAACCTTTAGCCTGTAATTTCTAAGTCTTCCCATTGCTCCTACCAACTATTGTCCAAGTAATCTTTCAAACCTATAATTTCAGCATGCCTTTCCCATGACCAGAATACTTCAGTATCCTCGTAGCACACAAGGAATGATGTTAGGACCTGAAAGGCATTTGTGTGACATCTGACTACCCACATATAGAATGAGATAAAGCTCTGAAAATAACATAAAAATTAATATGTATGTGTGTGTGTGTTAGGCTATTTTTATATAGAATTCATATGTTTGTGATTGTGTGTGTGTGTCTTTTAGACTACCTAATGATTTTTCTATGTCACTGTTTTGTCTGTAAAAGTCTAAATACTTTGTGTATGAGCCTATTCTACATTCTGATAAAATGAAGAAGGAGGAAGAGGAGGAGGAAGAGAAGGAGGAGGAGGAGGAGGAGGAGGAGGAGGAGGAGGAGAAGAAGAAGAAGAAAAAGAAGAAGAAGAAGAAGAAGAAGAAGAAGCTGCTCACACCATGTTTTAAAAACCAGACTAGGCAGTTTTTTAATTACCTATCCAATTGTGAGTCTGACACTGTGGTGAAACCTTGGTCTTCTGCCGAAATTGCCTCTCATGGGAACGAGGATGACCTAGCTTCATAAAGCTGGGCAGAGTTCTTAGTCATCTGGCCAGCTACCCAAAGCTGCAAGCACAGACACTTCACCCCGGGAAGAGGAGTGCAATAACAGATAGCCAATGAGTAAACAGGGCTGTAGCTGTGAAGAAATGACTTCCAAACAGACAGATAAGGCAGCACCACAGCCCCATCACACGCGCCCAGAAGCGCAAGCAAGAGTGCCCAGAATAGCACAGGCAGCAAGAACTCACGGGAATAAAGAAGTTCTGCAGTCAAGCTTGACTCTATAAACAGCATTGCAGTTGTAGACCCTAACAAGCCACATGGCTTCCATTGTGACCTTGTATCACTGCTGTTGCTGCTGTTTTATCCTCATAAGCATTCAGCACTGGGGCTGAAGACACAGCCAGGTGGAAAAGAATAGCGCTGGTACTCTTCATGAGGATCTGAGATTGAATCCCCTAGCATCCACATAAAAAGCTGAGCATGGCCACAAGTGCTGTGACCCTACTGCCATGGAGACAGGGACAGGAGGATTGCTGGAGCAGGCTGGCCACCAGCCTAACTCCAGGTTCATTCAGAGACGCTGTAACAAGGGAATACGGCTGAGAGTATTAGAGCAAGACACCCATTGTCAATCTCTAGTCTGTGCACATGTGCACAGACATTCACCTGAACACACATGTATTCATACATCATACATGAAGCACACACACACAGAGGAGAGAGAGAGAGAGAGAGAGAGAGAGAGAGAGAGAGACCTTAAGATGAATAAAATGAGATTAAATCAGTTTTAATTCTCAAAGTTGTAAAATCAATTCTTGGTAATGTTTTCTGTCTTATACTTGACTATAAAATAAACGCATATTTAGACTAGACTGTATGAAATTGAATTTTGCAATAAGTTGGTAGCCCTGCCTCAGTTTCTTCACCTGTATAGAGGAGATAATAGTATAATGGCCACCTATGCTTGTAATGATGATAAATGTGCAGATTTCACTGACCACATTGTCTTGTCCTTAATTATCATCCAGTTAATGGTAATTACAATGACTGACAGAATATTATGGGCAGTAATTCTTTTCATGATACTCATGTATACCATAAATACATGTTTTGTTGTTTAACTTTTCCATTTTGACAGTTTTTCAGAACATTTTCTTGGAAACTGAAATTCACATTTCCTTAAGAATGAAACTAAAACCTGGTGTAAAAAGCTAATCACTATGTTTAAAAATAATTAATATTCATATTTTAATTGTACACTATAGCTTTTGGTGTCAGTGCTAATGTCTGATTAAGGGTGCACAGTAGCATTAACTGACTCTCAGTGCAATATAAAATAATGAATGCAAAAAATGTTTAATTTTTAAATATACATTTTACCATGTCTTAAACCAATATACAGACACATTACTTTGACATGTAGATTTCAGTGTTTTTTAAAAAAAAAACCTGCAATTTTTAGATTAAAAATAACAATATATACTGGTATCTCACCACAAGTTATGTGCAGCACTCGAATCTGGAACTTAGCTTAATCAGAAGTCTGCTCAATAACACATGTTTTAATGTAGAGAGAAATAGCTAAGGAACATTTAGTGCCATTAATTTACCCCATACCTGCATTGTGTGGTTTTATTTTTATTTTGTGTGTTTTCATTATTGAGTAATATAGACTTTAAAACACTTAAAGTTAACTACTGTGACTGTTTTTTTACAGGTGGTGCTTGAAGTTAACAGTGAATTTCAAATCCAGGTAAGATTTGAAACCTATTTTTTTCCAGACTGATAAGCAAAAGGGCCAGGCACAGTAGGGCATGCTTGTAATCCCAGCACTCCCAAGGCTGAAGCGTGAGGACTGTGAATCAGAGACCAGCCTTGGTTACATAAAGAAACCCTGTCTCAAATCATGTAATAAGCAAACAAAAGAAAATAAAACTGAGAAAAAGAAAATGGGGGAAGGGAGAGAGGGAGAGAAGGGGAGAGAAGGAGAGAGAGAGAAGGGAGGGGGAGAGGGAGGGAAAGAGGGAAGGGGAGGGGGAGAGGGAGAGGGAGGGAAAGAGGGAGGAGAGAGGGAGAGGGAGGGAGAGCAGACCAAAAGAAAGTTGACTTGGCCATGAGAACATGTCCTCAAGAAAACCCTCAATTCTTCTAAATACAAAATCACTACAATGTGACAATTGCAAATACTAAAATTATGAGAATTCTTAATTTTCCACTTAACCATCTTCACTTCCTGACATAATTACTCTTCCTCCAAAATCTCCAATGGAATACCAATAATAAGTGACAGTTAACAGACTCAATATTTTACCTATTTAAGGTAAGAGATCATAACGTCCAAAATGGTACCATCAAGTGGCATTCCATCAGAAGGCAGAAACGAGAATGGATCAAGTTTGCTGCAGCCTGTCGGGAAGGTGAAGACAACTCGAAGAGAAACCCAATTGCCAAAGTAAGTGTGAACCCCGAGCGTGAGTCTGAACAGCACAGCAGGCAGAGCGCAGTTCTGGAAGAAACCAGTTTTCGTGTGCTTTGTGAACACATACGACTCCAAAGTTATGGCCTAACTGCACCTCCCCATAAAAATCATGAAAACCAAAATCCCTAAAGGGATAAACCAAGAAAGCCGGGTACTTGGATAGAGAGCTACACTTTGTTTCGTCTCATTGGCAAAAACAATGCACATGAACATTTGTTAGACTCGACTCCAAAAAGACCATGATTTACAAATGGGTTGAGGATCCAACAGAGTATGTGCTCTTTCTGCTGTATAACCTATCAGAAATTAACTCCTATTTGTCCATATTTATAAATACCCAGAGCTTGCCTCATTCATAACCTCAAGTTCCTCTCATTTTCCCTATCTTCTTTTTTCATACACAAAAGCACAAACTCGGGAACGAACTCTATATATACACACAGATTCACACCCACAGACATATAGATATATACGCAGATGCAAAAACAACCATTCGTGCAGATACACACAGCAATTTTCTTGTAAGAATCGCTTATATTTATTAAACTATTTATTTTGAAGAAAAAGCCAGACTTCAACCCTTTATCAGGGCGGGCACTCTCCTTCTCCTTCCCACTTTGGAAATTAGAAGTTTCAAACAGCCTGGAAAATATTGAAATCCATTTCAATATTGAAAAGTTTCAGAAAAACATTGAAATCCATTTCAATGTTTTTCTGAAACTTTGTGTTTTGAAAGTTATTTTCAATCTAATGGACAACAGTATGTAAGAACTGCATTATGAAACTCTTTAAGAATGCTAGCTCTAGACAAGGAGCTAGCATAGAGTCCAAAACGAATGTGAAAATAAGACTATAAATGTTTAACGATCATGACATCTATGGACAATGTGTATAAAGACTTCTTAGGGTGAGATTTGTTTATTGTTTGGTAGACACAGAAATGGAATTATTTTATTATGCTGCTATTTATCATTAAAAATTCAACACTGACCATGTATCTCCTGTTTCAAATACATTTCCCTGTTTTTAAAAACCCCTAGGCGATGTCATAGATAGCACATTCAGAGTTCTTGAGGAAGACAGTTGTCATCTGTTGTGTGTAGAACCTGTTCATATGGCCCTGTAACACCTTCACCTGTGTCTTTATGCAGATTCATTCAGATTGTGCTGCAAACCAGCCAGTAACATACCGCATCTCTGGAGTGGGAATTGACCAGCCGCCCTTTGGAATCTTCATTATTAATCAAAAAACCGGCGAAATCAACATAACATCCATTGTTGATCGTGAAGTCACCCCCTATTTCACTGTAAGTGGACTTTGTGTCAATATCTATAGGCAGATAGAAATTATTCTTGGAAAGATCTTAGATCATACAAGATTTGACTTCAAGAGTCTCAATATTGGGCCTTCTGGGATCTTTCTTAATTCGTTATCCCAATAGATGAGGAAACGTTAATAGAGAAATGTTTCCCTTATGTGTTAGCAAAAATGCTAGTTTATATCAGTTCCGTACTGAATTCAAATATTTGTTTGGAAGGACAAATCTTTAGCTTTTACTCGATCTTCAAAAGAGAAAACTCAGTGGAAATTGAGACTCCTTTTTTCCATTAATTAACTTACTTTGCATCCAGATCAGAGCTTTCCCTCCCAATTGTCCCTCCCCCCTGTGTCCCCCCCCTACCTTTCTCCTTTTAAGTCCACTGCCAAAGGATAAACCTGGAGCTCCTGGAGGCCAATAGTTCCATGTGAATGTAATTCATTATAATCAAGCTCATCTGAGCTCTAAATGAACTTCCTTACCTGAGCTCTAAATGAATCCTTACCTGGCCTTGTCTGTTTCTTTTATTCCTTCTAGGAACTGTCACACAAATTCAGTAGCCTCTCTTCTAACATATCACCTCAGCTCTCTTTAAGCAACTAACCCCAAACCAAGCCATCTATTCTGATAACTCCCATACGTACACATAGCACTCTCTCTTCTGGCTCAGAAACATTTACTAACGTTACTAACTAAACGCTCACTAAGTTTAAAAGCAGGATCAGCTTTCTGCTTTCCTGGGGTTCTCCTGTGACATGTCGACCACCCCGTTGTTACTTATCCCTGGATGAGCCTTATTGTCTGACCTGCCTTCTTCCTTCTGTTCTCCTTATCTATTGACTGTCTCCATTTCTATTGATCACAGGGTTAACATTTTTAATTAAAAATATACATAAAATAAAATAAAAAAATAAAAACAAACTTCCCACACTGATCTTGTAATCTCTTCTACTAAAATCCCATCAAAGGTCTAAGGATGAAACTCAGTGATTAAGCATTTGCCGACTGCATGAAAAGACATGGGTTTGATTCCCAGCCCTGAAAAAAGTCACATTCCAAGCTCCCCTCAGATAGCCCTTACCTTTTGTTGCCTTCGTTCACACTGCTCCGTCTGTAGCCCTAGAATTACTTTAACCACTTAGCCTCCAAGTCCAAATCTGTATTATTGACTTCTTCCCTCTGCGGGGTCTCCCAACAAATTCACCAAGTCAGCAAACTAATCGAATTTGAGACACAACTTGGTGTTGTCACACAGACCTCTGTGAAATAATACACATTACGTGTCTTCACAGTGGAAGCCGCAATGATAAAATAGACACACAGCTACCCCATCACTTAAGAATGCCACTTATTTTATGCTCGTTTGCCTTTTTCTTGTCGATTGTATGTGTTTCTCATGTCAATATTTTAGTGGGAAATAATAATAATATGGTGTCCCTTAATCCTGTGGTACCAAGGGAATGAAGTTACCAACACATGCCTCGCCACGGATTTTTTTTTTTCTTTCCTGTCTAGATCTACTGCCGAGCACTGAATGCACAAGGTCAAGATTTGGAGAATCCACTGGAGCTCAGAGTCAAAGTGATGGATGTAAACGACAACCCTCCCGTGTTTTCAATGACTACATTTACAGGACAAGTAGAAGAAAATTGCAATGCAAGTGAGTCATGTTTACTATTCAAGAAACAATGTGTTGATGACTAAATTGCTGTTGCTTGGCAACAGGGCTGAGCTGTGGCCAAGTAAACGTCAACAGGGGAGAAACTGTAGAAAGCATCCTGAACCAACAACTCAGGGGATAGTTGCAGTGTCAGCCCAGGAGCAACTCCAAAGCAACAAGTGAGATTGATATTCATCCCTCCTGCCCTAGCTCCTTGGAGATTCTTACATTACATCCCTACAGGATCTGCAAGTGCCTACAGACTCAGAGAAATGAGACTTTACTCTCTACCCGAATGTGTTTAAAAGGAAATCCCACTCACATGTGATCAAAATCCTTACTTTAAATTTATTTTTTTATCCAGACATAAGAAATGGACCTCCTTAAGGGAGTACATTATTCAATACAACGCATAATAACCAAACAAGGATCAAGAGCATTCCCCTGTCATTAACCAGTAAGCCCTGAAGAAGTCCATACTCTCCTTTTGCATCATTTCATAGATTGATCATAGATTGATATGATTGATCAATATCATAGATTGTTACACTATACTGCTGAAGAACTCAAAAGGGCCCGTGCATTATAACTTTGATCACTACTACACAAACCAGGCCAGACACAGAAAAACAAATTATCATCTGTTCTCACTCATTTCCAAGGCACACTTGCAGAGGGATGGAGTGAACAGTGCCCAGTAGAAAGTACTGGAAACAGAACAAAGTTGATTATTTTAAGTCACCCAAAGAGATCTGATCCAACTAATCTGTTTTGATGCTTAGAGATTTTTTTTATTGGATATTTTCTTTATTTACATTTCGAATGTTTTCCCCTTTCCAGGCCTCCCCTTCAAGAAGCCCCCAACCCTATTCCCCCCTCCCCTTACCTCTATGAGGGTGCTCCCCCCATCCACCCACCCACTCCCGTCTTCCCACCCTGGCATTCCCCTACACTGGGGCATCAAACACCTTCAGGCCCAAGGGCTTAGAGCTTTTCTTAACCACAAATGAATGCCAAGAAATCTTTGCTTCCTCTTTTCTTTCAAGCTATAATAAATGTAGTCATCCCTCTGTTTGCATAAACTCAAATACATCTCTTCACAGAATTTTAATTATTTCTAGATGCCCAATACAATGGAAATGTCATATAAACATTTATTATCCTCTAGCTCATGACAGGAGAAAGTCTTTATGTACTCAGTCAGATGTAATGTAAGTTCTTTGAATTTTTCCCCATTCATTATGGACTGAATTGTGGGCAGGGAACCCACAGCCATAGAGAGCCAATTACAATGGTTCTCTTTGCTCGAGTTGCTGGTTTTATACATTAGAAATGCACTAGAAATGTAATTCCTTATGGCTCACCATAAATACTGGAAGCATATCTCTCAAATAGTGCTAACTGGTGGCACTAAAAGTCTATTCCACTGTAGCATTTCTTTGAAAGGACTCTGACAATCTCAGAGCAGAGTTGCTGCCCTGTGGCTTTCTGTACCTAAAAATCTAATTACCAAATACTCAGTAACTTAAGTGAGACAGTACAAACCATTGAAGATTGTTCAAAAGATGTGAAGCTAAGAAGGAGAGGTGAGAGAAGAGAAGAGGGAAAGAAAATGACACAGGGAAAAAAAAGCAAAAAGAGAAGGGATGGGATGTCTGCATGACTAGAAATTATGTTGGAAACAATTTAGAGAGTAGAGCAGCGTTCCCGAGGCTGAATGACTGTCAACACTTTGCATGCCCACAAATACCACTCATCAACACTATATACTAGATTACAAAAGAAGATGAGGACAGGGCAGTGTGTGTGGTCAAACACTTCCTACAAGCTCCTAGTTACACAGCACCTACCCAAGAGTCAATTCCACTCTAAATAAAACACTAATGGCACTTATTAAATGCCCAAGATGAACAATAATATTTATTTAAAGTGCATCTTTCAGTATAAACATCAGCCAATATTCTCATTTGCTATTAAATTCTCACGTGAACTTTATAAATATTGTGTTATTACCATTCTCAGTTATAACTGTGAGAAGTAAGGACAAGATCATATGGCTATAAATAAGGGTGTGTAGCACAGTTGAGAAAAACATTCATCATGTTTTAATGCTATTTTACTTAACCATAAACATCATGTTTAAAACAAGTTATGTTAGAAAAATAGTCAAAACAACAGACTTCCTTTTACCCTTCTGTAATGTCTAGACACCCATTTAACTGTGGTCTTTTTACTAGGACAATGGTAGAGAAAGGAGCTATTATATTGGTGTATTGCTGTTGTACAAAGAGGAGTGAGTAAAATGCACAATGTATGGACACAGATAACATACTGGACTGTAATAATGTTCATTGTTACACTCTTCTAACTGCCCTTGATTTCTAGACACACTGGTAATGAAACTCAGTGCTACCGATGCTGACGAGCCAAATAACTTGAACTCAATGATAGCCTACAAGATTGTAAGTCAGGAGCCTTCTGAATCACCGATGTTCCTCATGAACAGAAAAACTGGAGAAATCAGAACAATGAATAACTTTCTAGACAGAGAGGTAATCCATCATCTTTTCATGAATTTTTATTCAAAGAAACTGGCTCTAAAATAATGGAACTTAAGAGAAAGAAAAACTAAAAGAATGCCTTCAAAGATTTTGTGGGTGTGGGTGGGGGGAGTCCTGTGCATGCTATAGTACGTTTGTGAATGTCAGAAGACAACTTCTGAGAGTCGCATGTCTCCTTGTGTCATGCAGGATGTCTCTCAAGTTGTCAAGTTCGTGGTAAGTGCATTTACCTGCTAAGCCATCTCTCCGGCCCTATTTATACTAAAAAATTAATTGAAAACATTTTTACAAACGATATATTTGATCATATTCTTTCCCCTCTTCCAACTCCTCCCAGATTCCTCATCTCCCTTCCCACCCAACTTCATTATTTCCCCCTTCTCTCCCCTCTCAAAAGAAATCAAAGATCAAAACAAACTCACAAAACTAATAAGATAAAAAATATTAAAATTAAAAAATTCACACACACACACACACACACACACACACACACACACAAATAGGAGTCTGGTTGGTCTAAGTACTCCTGGACATGGGCCCTGCCCTGGACTGTGACTGATAATGACGTCCAATGGAGAAAGCTGTTTTCTCTTTTCCAGCAGGAATCACTGCAAATAGCTTCTCTGTTGGGGGTGGGACTTAGTGTTCACTTCTCTATAGTGCTGGGATTTTGTCTTGTTTGAACCTATAAAGGTCTGTGGATGGTTTTAGGTTACTTAAATTTTTTTATTGACTTGTTTGAAAAACACCTTTAGGAAAAAAAAAAGGTATGCTTATCTAGCCTTTTCCTTTTCTCTAAGAGTATCTGACATAGTCTAACAAAAATATATTAACATCAAAATGATTTCAGCAGTAAAGTTCTCTCAGAAAGGGAGTCAGAAGTGAAGGCCCTTCACGATCATTGAGGATTCTGGGAACCGTGAAGAGAGTACTGAAGATATATTCATAAATGGGAATTATTATGTTTATGCATAAGTCTAAGGATGCTTCCATAGCTTCTACCAACTTCTAAAAGTGGAGTCACCACTGGATAGAATCAAAGTAGAAACAACATCCATCCCCACCCTCCACCTTCCACTAGCCACCTCTGCATTTGTCTTAAGTGCTCAGTGGCATATTGTTCATAGCATGCATCTTTAATGGACCATATCTTTCTCCTCTTCAATGTTCTGGCCTGTCTGTCTCACCCTTTATACCCTTCTCCTCTCTCTGGACACACAATGAGCAAGAAAGGAAGTCTTGAACAAAACTGTTGCCTCTTTGAGAGCATGTTGGGTAAAGCGTCACTGAAAATGGACGCCACAAATTCCATATGGAGTGATGTGAGATCTGTGTGGGTTTTCACCTTCTGTTGCCTTGTCTTCTATGGTGGATTTATGTAGATGTTGAGCCAGTATCTACCTCTAGTGTGTGATTGTCCGTACTGTGTCTTTTTCAGCAATATAGCCAGTATTCCCTTGTGGTGAGAGGCTCAGACCGTGATGGTGGGGCAGACGGCATGTCCGCAGAATGCGAGTGCATCATCAGCATCCTGGATGTCAATGACAACATCCCGTACCTGGACCAGTCATCTGTAAGCAGTCCTTCTTAAGGATTAGATTCCATGACTTTACACCCTTTACATCCCGATTCTTATAGGAACTCATTCAGTTTTCGGATGCACCGGCCATATTTGCTATCTACAACACCAGCACAGACACACACTTTCTCTTGAATTGTTTCCTCAGTAGGAGAAGTGGATTTGGACAAAGTATGCAATTAAAAGCAGGGATGTTGTTTCTGAATGGTTAACTATGACCACGGCACAGTCAGCCTGGTACACGATCTCTCCTGTGCTTTGCTCTGATACTTTGCCTCTTGTTCCAGTATGACATCAGAATTGAGGAAAATTCACTGCACTCCCAGCTATTGGAGATCAGAGTCATTGATTTGGATCAAGAATTCACAGACAACTGGAAGGCAATCCTTTTCTTTCTCTCTGGAAATGACGGAAATTGGTTTGAAATAGAAATGAACGAAAGAACAAATGTAGGAATTCTGAAGGTTGTCAAGGTATGCTATAGTTACCTTAAGTCATTTGTTTTGCGGGTCTTTTCTATTTCACAACATCACGCTAAAATGATATTAGCATTTTATAAAAAAAAAAGCTATGAAATAACAAAAGCTTTAAAATTATGTAAAATACAAAAAAACTTTAATATGAATGCATATGCTTATATAATCTCAGAAAAACAGGCATTAAAAATTTGAAACTTTTTTATCAATGCAATTCTTTCCAAACATCAGGTCTGGGGGAAAGCATTTCTATATAAGAGGATTTCTAGCAACAAAATATGTTTAACCTTTAAAGTTAAGGTTTTGTTTACATTTATTTAAGGATTTAGTTCATCACTTCTAATTGCATGCATGTGTAGGAGCATGCGCACTTGAGTGTAGTGCCCTCAGAGAGTATCAGATCCCCTCAAGCTGAAGTTATGTGCAGGTAAGAACTGCCCAGTGCTGTCCCAGGAACTGAGCTCCAATCCTCTTCAAGAGCATCATGTACTCTAAACCATTAAACCATCACTCCATCAAAGTCAATAATTAAATAATATTTTTAAAACCAGAATTTTAGATTGTTCCCATACCAACATTGGGATGCTAATAGTATGCTTTAGGAGTATTCATCTCATAAATTAAAAGTTGATTTCGCCCCCCCCCGATAATAAAATTAAATAAATCACTGTAATTCCACCAGTGTGCTTCTATGGAATTAAACTGCAACAATCATAGAATTACAGAACCTTTATATTCTCATTTCATTGTGGCTGTTGGCCAAGGTTTATTTTGGTTCTCCTCTGTATCAGCCATTCACCACATTTACATTCAGTAAGATGTCCTTTGCAATGTAAGGTGAAACTCTGACTCAGGAGAAACTGAGGATGAGGACTTCCGCCTGCTTAAGTCTTCAACAATTGTTGACAGTTGTATGTGATGCCCGCAATATGAATCATTCGGGATACAATGCAATCCCTCTTCGTCTACCTCTCTCTTTCATCCCTCCTGCGGGGCCCCTCCGTTCCCTGGGGACTCTGCCTCTTGAGTGTAGACCCAGGGTTCCCCTAGCTCCATCACTCTGGTCTCTCTAGACTTACCCTTAATCCTGCTGCAGTCTGCCTTTCAGAATAACCTTATGAAGCAGATTTCCAATACACTCAGCCCCATGGCCTTATGCCTCCCATGACTCTTAAAATTTTATTCACTGAAACTGTTGCTTCCACTTGCCTGAAACAGTCTCCAGATGCTTCTGGTCAGTGCTTCCAGCACCCCTTGCATATTAAGTTATATCAAATCTCTATAGACAAAGAGATGGGGGCTCAGAAAGCATGCAACCTGTCCTAATTTTTATTGCTAGTAAACAACACACTCATTTAAACTCGGGTTTCCTTATCTGTTAAATTTGCTTTTTTCTAGTACTATCTAAAATTGGATACTTAGGGAAATTAATTCTGAATCTATTTACTTTCAATTTTATGTTACTATAAAAATTATTCAACTTACCTGTTCCTAATATCTCTACCTGAAAACTAAGATACCTCTCCCTGACATGATAGCATACATCAAGTCCTTTATTATGATTATAGAAAATTAATATGATTATCTATAATATTATATATATATCATCTACACACACATATATATATATGCTAAAATTGGTGTTTAAAATTTCAAATAAAACTAATTCTATAATCCCAGAACTTTAGGTGACTCCTAGTCAGTAGGTCAGTATATGACTATTTTTATTTAAAATATTCATGAAAATTCAGAAAAGATATATTTGGCACATGGGAAACACATCAGCTACCTGGTAAATTCTACAAAGCGTGGATTTGGATATCAGCTTCTATAAGAAAACTTACTACTTGATTATTTTGTAGTATGAAACAATTTTAGAACATTGAGGAAAATAAGGATTTTATGTATGTACATGCACATACATATATGTGTGCATGTATGTATAGCATTGGCATTCAAAACATCACACTGGAAGTATGCATTTTCAATAGTTTTTCAGGGATAAAACTAGTTAAATTTCTAATATATTTGACTCATATTTTGTTATTAAAAAGAGCTACTGTGTCAGAAACATGAAATGTTGTCAGTCAGCATAAATTGCCTTGGCATTGCAGATATATTAATTGAGTCATATGTTTAATTTAAGAGATTAACTGGTTTGGTGAGCAATTAGAACTCATGTCCCTAAAAGCTTTCAACCTTTTCAACAAAAGACCCAGGACAACTAGATTTTAACCCCTTATTGTGCTTACATCTAGGTCTACCTTGTACTTAGTACCCATCAAGTAAGACTGGACTGGGTAATCGTGCGGACTTGTATTCAATCACATAACTGAAACAAGAACATAATAAATGACTTTGAGTAGTCTTAAAGGGTTTCTCTGTCCTCTTCGCTATTTTCTTACAGTATAACTAATTATCTCTGTGTTTTCTAGGCCCTAGATTATGAAGCCATGCAGAACCTACAGCTTAGTATTGGTGTTCGAAATGTAGCTGAGTTCCACCAGTCAATTCTTTCTCAGTATAAACTCACAGCAACTATGATCACTGTGACTGTGCTGAATGTGGTCGAGGGCTCCGTGTTCCGGCCAGGTTCAAAGACATTTGAAATAAACGGGAACATGGATGCAAATTACAAAGTGGGAAAGTTTGCAGCTACAGACCTGGACACGGGTATGGAGTCCACAAATGTTAGGTAAGAATGGCATTTTCCAACTAAAATATTAACCTTGGGGGATCATGAGAAGGGAGAGGGAAAGAATGAAAGCAAGAACTGTTTGGGGGGGAATAGGAATCAGCCGGCAGGGGGGCGGAGCATGAGGGGGGGAAGGGAAGAATGACTGGGCACTAAGCGTATTTGACAAAGCGTGTTTTCAGACATGTCTGAAAAGACACAAGACACCCATTATTTTGAATACTAACCTCGCAAACGTAATTTTACAAACGTCTCGATTTGAAAGAGAGCTTTCATTTCTGTCGTATTCTTTTAAATACAGATATGTAATGGGAAATAACCCAGAGAACCTGCTGGCTGTTGATTCAAAAACGGGCGTAATAACTTTAAGAAAAAGAGTTACTATGGAGCAATACCGAAGGCTCAATGGGAGATATGAAGGAACACTGCTATCAATAGATGGTAAGAAATCAATTTAGCTTCCAGAGGAAGACAAGTATAAATATTCTAAGACAATTTAAAATTTTATTGTAAAAAAAAATTCCTCTTTTCAGGCTCCCTGGGAGGAGAAGGGGGAGAGGCAATATGGGAAGGGATTTGTAAGGGTAGCATGGGGAAGAGAGGAGGTGGGAGCTGTGATCGGAATACAAGTGAATTTGAAAAGCCAATAGAAGTTTCAATAGAAGTTGTCCTATTGGACCAAGCATTGTATACACAAACTGTCCTGTCCCGGCATTTACTGCTCATTGGTTCCTAGAGACGCCACCTCGCCCATCTACACCCCAATCTTCTGCAAAAATGTAGAAATAACAAAATATGCTGATAATGTTTAAAAAGTAAAAATAAAAACAGCAAGACATGTAAAAAAAAAAAAAAACAGCATGAACATCACTGAAATGACCTGTGATGTCAGATAACCAGACTTTGAACCATGTCTGTTGCACATCTCCAGAGATTTCATTTCCTTTATTCACAAAGTATGTATCGAGTCTTAACTAAATAAATACTAGCCATTGGGCCAGGCTGTAGGGCTCTGTCAGTGAACGTAAGACTCATATCTATAGAATAGCACAAAGCAAACTCAGCTCGTTTCCTTATTCCTATCTGATAATCCCACTAACAATGATCTTTGGGAAAACACTAAATATAAAAGGCTGAACAGAGATGCTAGCACCTGTGTCTTTCCCAGTTACTATCGAAAGCAGTATCAGCAGGTAACTAGGGAAAGAAACTATAGTCCATTGGATATGAAATCATGTACCCACCAGAAACTTTGGCATGAGAAAGTGCATGCAGTTTAAAGTAAAATCTCAAATCCCATTTGAAGTAGGATGAACCATAAGATCATATCAATGTACCATAAATAGGCGACGTGGGCCTTATCCCTGAGGACAGCTGATATTGAAGGAATCTAGAAGGTTATCCCTTCATACTGATGCTTCTGATTTTGTTTCACATCTTTCTTTCTTTTATCAGCCTAGATAAAATATCTAACTGGCAACACTATAAACTATCCAGTAAACAGTTTTGCCGGTAATAATGTTATTTAGGTTAGGTGTAATAGCACAATCACTGAGTAGAAGGGATTGAATCGGTACTCCTTTCCAAGGATGAGTCTCACAAGCAGCGGGGCATGGTGGACACTTGTAATCTGCTAATTGCCAGGCTGTGTACGGACAGTAGTTTCTTCCACTGTGAACCTTTTTACAGATTCCCTTCAGAGGACCTGCACTGGGACAATCGTCGTTCAACTTAGTGGCTCTGTCTGGGAACAAGATACAAATGGCAATGGCGGTAGCAATGGCAGTGGCAGTGGCGGTGACCGTGAGCCAGGGGAGCCAGGCCAAGTGACGAATCCAAATCAAGTCACTTCCGGTGAGGGACCGCAACCCACCACAGGAACACTGCAAGGCGGACAGTACAGCACTCCCTTTAGGCAAAATCCCGAAGACCCCGAGGTTGTCGAAACCTCACTCTATGACAACGTTCACCTTGGACCTGCAGGCATCGGGCTGCTCATCATGGGCTTCCTCGTCCTGGGATGTAAGCATTTCAATCCCTCTTTTGACATAAGTCTCTCAGAAATTATGGCAAAAGAAACCAAACAGTCTAGGTGTCCGGTCCTTGCAGGGATTACCTAAGCAATTGTTTTGAATTTTGCGGTTGCTCTTGCTTACCTCACGACAGCACGACGTGAGGGAAGGTCCTGCGAGTGAAGGCTATGGGACATTTGGGGCCACTGCAGAAAGTCGTGGGCAGAAATATAAACATAGAGTCCAACAGATGTTCCTGGTGGCATTTAATATTGCCCTAAGTTATGACAGAAACTGGAGTGGAAAGGGGGTAGTACACTGAAGCCTGCACTCTGTCAGTAAGTTAGCATACACGTTGACATTTGCAACTGAGCATGGTGGCCCACACCTACCATCCAACAGTTGGGAGGTTGCCGTTTCCAAACAGAGACTCATAAAAGCTGGGTAGTACAACAAGCCTCACATATTTAAATAATTAATCACAAAAGATACATTGGAAGAACTCACATCCAAAATCGTAAAGTATCTTTCTACCTTCCGTTTTCTCTGTTTAAAAATATTTATTTTTTTTATTTTATGTGCATATGTGTTTTTGCCTAAATGAATGTGAACGTAAAAGCACGCGGGCCTGGTCCAAGAATTCCTTGGAACTGCAGCTGTGGACGGTTGCGAGTCGTCGGCAGACGCTGGGGACAGGATCCTAACCCCTGTGACAGCGCTTCACCACCTCACCCGCCCCTCCCCCTGGTCTTAATGAGTGGCTAGCTACTTCTTCACTAGGCTTCTCTGACTCTAAATAACTCACCTTTTGGAACATTTCCTCAGCATAGATCCATATAAACCGCAAAGAAATCCAGGCACACCGAGATCAAAGTTTGAAGTGGAGCAATTTCCTAAGAATTTGAAACACACTTCAAAAAAAAATAAATGTTCTGTATTAAATAACAGAAACCCATCCACCCTGGCTCGTCACAGATAGAAGTCAGAGCCAGGCAAAGTCCTGTGAGAGAAATCGTGAGTTTGAAATGCATTCTTCTCACCAAAATAAATCAGATCAAGGAAGATGCAAGGATGTAGCTGAGGAATACAGTGTGAGCCGCATGAGAGCACTAGATAATCCTCTTCATTTTGCAGTCAGTTGTTTGCTTTGTGAAAGTGAACTAATTGCTAAACTAAAAGCTGACGCTATAAATAACAGCTAACTTTCATTTTCAGTTTCCTTAATATCAATGTCCACTATTAGACAGCGTGGCTAAAAAAGGCTTTCAGCATTATATATAAGCATTTGGGTCAATAACTTTACATTTAATTTCTACTCTGCTTTACAGATTTCCCCCAAAAAAAGCAAAGCTAGTCAGGGTTTCTCCCCCCGCCCCCCTTCTCTTTTCATCTGCCCCTTCCCCCATTCTCTAATTTTTCCTTCAATTATTTATACATCCTTATTTTCTATCTTTTCATTCAGAATAATCTAGCAAGATTCTATGACAATAGTAAACAAATGAAAAAACTCAAACAGATTAGAAAGAAAAGACATTACTAAGGTGTGATGATCTTTATGTGAGAATTGTCTAAAGAAAGATGCTCTGTAGGGGAAAATAACGACCTTCCTAAAAAAAAAAAAATAACTGAAAATTGAATGAGATTTTCCCTTAAAATAGGGAAAGAGGAGTGTGTGCAAACAGAAATGTAGATGCAGGCAGGACTGATGGCCACCTTCAGCTTCCTTAGTCTCTGCTCTTTCCCGCATGAGAATAGGGAAAAGGATCCCCTAATTTCATTTATGATTTCATTTATAATTTCAATACTATAGAGCAAATTAAAATCCATGGCAGTCTAGTGTTTTCAAGTTCATGCTTATTTGATGGTCTGACCAATATTAATTTGTGGTCCTGGCACATTAAGTAGTAATTTTAAACTCAGACAGCTCAGGAACTCTCATTTAACCAGTGAAAATCAGGGCGTTTCCTTTCAACGTGGTGCCCTGCTTACGTCTAACCCCTTACGTCTCTCTCCATCAGTGGTTCCATTCTTGCTGATCTGCTGTGATTGTGGAGGGGCCCCTGGTGGTGGAGCTGGATTCGAACCTGTTCCAGAATGTTCTGACGGAGCAATTCACACGTGGGCCGTAGAAGGGCCACAGCCTGAACCCCACGATGTAAGTGCTGAGTATAAGAATGAGATTTGGGGACTCACCAAAATTCTGTCCCCAGACATGCCCATGATGATAGAAATTACACTGTTTGTCGTTCTTGGGTAGCTAGTGAGGTAAGGTAGAAGGGTCAAATGTATCCCAAAACTCAGTAGAGAAACGGAGTACAGAGCTAAACAAAGAATTCTCAACTGAGGAATACAGAATGGCCAAGAAGCACATAAAGAAATGTTCAACATCCTTAGTCATCAGGGAAATGCAAATCAAAACAACCCCGAAATTCTACCTCACACCAGTCAGAATGGCTAAGATAAAAAACTCAGGTGATGGCCGGGCGTGGTGGCGCACGCCTGTAATCCCAGCACTTGGGAGGCAGAGGCAGGCGGATTTCTGAGTTCGAGGCCAGCCTGGTCTACAGAGTTAGTTCCAGGACAGCCAGGACTACACAGAGAAACCCTGTCTCGGAAAACCAAAAAAAAAAAAAAAAAAAAAAAAAAAAAAAAACCAACTCAGGTGACAGCAGATGCTGGGGAGGATGTGGAGAAAGAGGAACACTCCTCTATTGTTGATTGGATTTCAAGCTGGTACAACCACTCTGGAAATCAGTCTGGTGGTTCCTCAGAAAATTGGGCATAGAATTACCTGAGTATACAACTATACCACTCCTGGGCGTATACCTAAAAGATTCTCCAATATTTAACAAGGATACATGTTCCACTGTGCTCATAGCAGCCTTATATCTAATAGCCGGAAAGAACCCAGATATCCTTCAACAGAGGAATGGATACAGAAAATGTGGTACATTTACACAATGGAGTACCACTCAGCTATTAGAGACAATGAATTCATTACTTAGGCAAATGGATGGAACTAGAAAATATCATCACAAAATATTTCACGAAATATATCACAAAAGAACACACATTGTATGCACTCACTGATAAGTGGATATTAGCCCAAAAGCTCAGACTACCCAAGATACAATTCACAGGTCACATGAAGCTCAAGAAAAAGGAAGACCAAAGTGTGGGTGCTTTGATCCTTCTTAGAAGGGGGAACAAATATGGACACAAAGTGTGGAGCAGAGACTGAAGGAAAGGCCATCCAGAGACTGCCCCACCTGGGGATCCATCCCATAGACAGGCATTAAACGCAGGCACTATTGTGGATGCCAAGAAGTGCATGCTCATAGGAGCCTTAGATAGCGGCCTCCTGAGAGGCTCTGCGAGAGTCTGACAGTACAGAGGTGGATGCTCGCAGCCAATGGACTGAGCACTGGGTCTTCAATAGGGTCCCCAGTGGAGGAGTTAGAGAAAGGACTGAAGGAGCTGAAGGGGTTTGCAACTTCATAGCAAGAACAATAATATCAACCAACCAGACGCCCCCTCCCCAGAGCTCCCAGGGACTAAACCACCAACCAAGGAGTACACATGGAGGGACCCATTGCTCCAGCTGCATATGTAGCAGAAGATGGCCTTGTTGGGCATCAATAGGAGGAGAAGCCCTTGGTTCTATGAAGGCTCAATGCCCCAGTGTAGGGGAATGGGAGGACGGGAAGGTAGGAGTGGGTGGGTGGGTGAGGGAACACCTTCACAGAAGCAGGAGAAGGGGGAAGAGAGAGGGAGTTTCTGGGATGAGGGAACCAGGAAAGGGGATAACATTTGAAACGTAAATAAAGAAAATATCCAGTTTAAAATAAAACTCAATAGAGGTCACCAGGCAAGGCTTAAAAATGAGATTCAACTTTTAGGCTGAATTAAAATTCATCCTAAATAGTCTTCTTTTAGGAATTCTGTGATAATTTTAGAATAAAAAATACAAGTAGAGGAAGAAAAGGCTCATTGCAAGTGGGAAAATGTTGTCTCTTGTCTTTTAGGGTATAGCCACCATCTGTGTGCCACAAATGCCACCGGGTAACGCCAATTTTATAGAATGTATTGACAACTCAGGTAAGAAAAAGACAACTTTCCAACAACACAATGGTCTCTGTTCTCTCTGGCTGGTTATCTTATTGTTTAGGGGTTTTGTTTTGGGTGGTTTTGTGGGGGTTTTTGTCTTTAAATGTGTTTTTATAATTCCTTCTCCAATAACGTATTTGTAAATGAAATGAATGGTAAAGGACAGCCTACTGTAGTTGATCTGACATGCTGGGTATTTTATTTTTGGTTGTCAGTCTGTCTATCCCTTAATGGCTGAGCCATCTCTCCAGCCCACAGCTGGATATTTTAAAATCTTCCTTGACCATCAGAAAGATGGTGCAATCAGGCTCTCTATAAATAGAATTACCAAATTACAATCATGAATTATCTAACAGATGAAATACTAAACAGATGTGTGTGTGCGTGTGTATGTATGTGAGTGTGTATGTAGAGAAACTTAACCCACAGTTTGTTCAGTATTTTTTACATTAGCAGTACTTTTCACAAAGGAAAAGATGTCCTTTCTTTGCATAAGTATATCCATTGACATATAAAACATTTGTTTAAATTCTTAAATTGAAAGCAAATAGACAAAACACTTTCAAAAGCTCCCAAAGTGTTCAGCTAAGGTTGTATGCACAATGGGGGTTTCTCTTTGCTTAGTCTTAAGACTGGGTATCTACAATTATCTTGAACCAAATATTTACACTAACTACCAAGCAGAAGCCAGGAAGCTATTGCTGAAATAAAAACAAAATGAAAATAACTTCTTCTGTCAGTAGAAATAGTCTTACTGTTTTACTTTTTTAAAAGTATATCTTGAGCCGGGTGTGGTGGCGCACACCTGTAATCCCTGCACTTGGGAGGCAGAGGCAGGCGGATTTCTGAGTTCGAGGCCAGCCTGGTCTACAGAGTTAGTTCCAGGACAGCCAGAACTATACAGAGAAATCCTCTCTCGAAAAACCAAAAAAAAAAAACAAAAACAAAAAAAAAAGTATATCTTGTTTTCTCAGTTTTCTCTTAGTCTTTTTAGCAACTATTTCTTTTCCTAATTAGTTATTTTTTATTTTGTGTGTGCAAGTGTTTGCTTGTATATCTGTGCACAGTGTGTGTGTGTGTGTGTGTGTGTGTGTGCGCGCGCGCGCGCGCGCGCGCGCGCGCGCGCGTGCACATGTGCACGTTGTCCTTGGAAGCCAGAAGAGAGTATCAGATACTCTGGAACTGTAGTTAAGTCAGTTGTGAGCTGTTATGTGAGTGCTGGGAACCAAACCCTTGTTCTCTGCGAGAGCAGCAAGTGCTTTTAATCACTGAGCCATCTCTCCAGCCCCTATAGAATTACTTTTCTACTTTGAACACTCTAACATGCACCAGACATAGAAATTCTATTTTGAAGAATTGGATTCAATAGACTGTATCTCTTCTGTACAACAGATCACTGTTCCCATTTCTCTTCCTGATGTGCCCATTTTTGTTAGTGGTGCCAATACTTCCGCATGCAGAAAAGAGAAAGCCACTGAGTCACATCCCCACCCCCATTTTTCTGCAGTTGGTTCCTGAGATCTGTCAACTCATCAAAACCACCAATCTATGGCTATGCATCGATTCTCTCCCTAAGTCTAATGAAGTTTTACACAAATTCTAAAATATCAGGAAAGGCACCAGGATAATTGGAATATGAAAGTCATGTTTCCCCAGACTCAAATTAGAACGCTGTGCCGCGGGCCTCCGCCCTGCTGTGAACCCTGCTTCTGTTCACCACAGTTCATTTCATTTCCTTTTGATTTCACTACCTCAGCATTTAGCATGCTCCTTCTCCAGTCTCATGTCCAAGTGTTTACCCAAGATAAACCCAGCAACCTTCTTTTCCTCCTTGTAGCTATGGCCTTTGTCTTAAGTTCGGTGGCTCTTATGCCTTCTATAGGACACCGTACACATCCAGAAATACACCCGAAGTATTCTGTCCCTATTATTTAGCTTTTAGAATTGGGACTAATTAACTCAACCTGACTCAGTTTGAGATCCAACTATTCAGCCCACAGATTTTTATTATCTCTCTCTCTGCACTTTTTTTTTTTTTTTTTTTTGGCACGTCATATAGAAAAGTCTTTCTGCAGATGATTAAAATTAGCAAGCTGGTTAATCTTATTTCATCTTTATTAATATTATAATTTAATATTATAATTATCCATCCTTCGTGCTTCACATCCATCTCTTCTCCGCTCACCACGCACACTTGAATGAAGAAACTATGCATGATGCTTTTTAGCTTATACCACGCTAGAGGAAATCAAATTTGACGGGTTCATTGTTTGTAGGCGTTTATACAAATGAATACTGTGGCAGAGAAATGCAAGACCTTGGAGGAGGAGAAAGAACTACAGGATTTGAACTGATGGATGGAGTTAAAACATCCGCTGCACCTGAGATATGCCAAGAGTATTCAGGAACGTTAAGGAGAAATTCAATGAGGGAATGTAGAGATGGCGGCCTCAATATGAATTTCATGGAGAGTTACTTCTGCCAGGTAAGGCTTTAGGCCACAAGCCTTCGTCTCCCTCCGCCGCATCCCAAGTTCACACCAGTTCCCACGAGGGGCTTGCCGGTGGTCTGTTCCTCATGCTCAACCGCCCTTGTTTGTTGGTCAGTGTTTCTGAAGCTCTAACTGGAGCAGTTTACTCTCCCAGTTGAACACTGCCTGTGGCTCTATTTTGTGATTTGAAGTCCAAATTCACGATTCAGGTGCCACCTTAACAGCTCCCTCTCCCCCTCAGCACCAACCTGCCTGCCTTATCCACAGAAGACTGTTTACCTCGAGCCTCTGGCTATTCTGGTCCACTCTGCAATGTTGTGTTGTGTTGTGTTGTGTTGTGTTGTGTTGTGTTGTGTTGTGTAGTGTTGTGTAGTGTAGTGTTGTTGTTATTTGGTTGTTGTTCCCCATCCCTTCTCTCTCATACACGTTTCTAGCCACCTTTCAAGATTCAATTCAAATATCCCCGCCTCTCCGAAACTTAAACAGTTAATTCTCTCATCCAGAATAGAATACAAGCTTATCCCATACTTTGTTGTATCAAACACAGTTCATAAAATTTACCATTACTAGGAATTTGTTATATTTTTATGTCTAGCATTTTTATTTCTAACCCATAAATTCTTTACAATATTGACAAATAAAACCTGAATCCAGAATCAAATAGTTCCGTCTTACCAGGAAAAAAAAAAATCAAAACCCCATCAATCTTGCCTCAAAGAAACAAAATGCAATGGGAGTGAACTACCCACCAACTCTAAACATCCCTTTTGGAGCAAAAAAAAAAAAAAAAAAAATTTCCTCCTCCCACCAGCTCTTTTGTGCGGATTATTTTTATTTCCCTCCTAAATTACCGACAAGATAGATCATGTATGGACTTTTGCATATGATTTTGTGTTCAGCGTACTATTTTAAGCAAGTTTATCTAAAGAAAATTTTAAAGATCAAAATGTATTGGAACTACAGCCAAAACTAACTTCGAGCCGAACTCTTTCAAGCATCTATGAAATCATTTTTAAAGCAATTCTAGTAAATATCATAATTTAGATATACATTCATCTAATCATAAAAAGATACTGTTACTCTTTGTTTAATACTCTATTCTGTGCACAAATTAGAAAGCCTACGCGTATGCGGATGAAGACGAAGGCCGCCCATCCAATGACTGCCTGCTCATCTATGACATCGAAGGTGTGGGCTCCCCTGCAGGCTCCGTGGGCTGCTGCAGCTTCATCGGAGAGGATCTAGATGAAAGCTTTCTGGATACCTTGGGCCCCAAGTTTAAGAAGTTGGCAGATATCAGCCTGGGAAAAGAAATAGACTCATATCCAGATCCTGATCCTTCTTGGCCTCCTCAGAGCACTGAACCACCGTGCCCCCAGCGTACAGAGCCCCCTGCTAGTGGACACCCACCCATCTCCCCACATTTTGGCACTACCACAGTCATCTGTGAGAACGCCTACCCCTCTGGCCCTGGAGTACAGCATCCTATGCCAATTCCTGATCCTCTGGGCTATGGTAATGTCACTGTGAGGGAGTCCTATACCACCTCTGGCACTCTGAAACCCTCTGTCCACTTTCATGATAACCGGCAGGCTTCAAATGTGGTGGTGACAGAGAGGGTGGTGGGCCCCATCTCCGGCGCCGATTTGCATGGGATGATAGAGATACCCGACTTAAGAGATGGATCAAATGTTATAGTGACAGAAAGGGTAATAGCACCAGGCTCAAGTCTACCCACCTCTCTAACCATTCCTAACCCTCGAGAGACCTCAAACGTAGTTGTGACAGAAAGAGTGATCCAACCAACTTCTGGCATCATGACCATGCCCCCTGAGTTATCGAATGCCCACAACGTGATTGTGACAGAGAGAGTGGTGTCTGGTGCCGGTGTGAGTGGAATTGGTGGCACTGCTGGGTTGGGTGGGGTCGGAGGCATAGGCAGTAGTGGCCTAGTTAGCACCACCATGGGTGCTGGTGGCATGGGTCTGAGTGGTGATGGTGGCACTGGGCTGAGCATGGGAGGGACAGCCACTATTGGCCACGTGAGGAGTTCCTCTGACCATCACTTCAGCCAGACAGTTGGATCTGCCTCCCCTAGCATGGCTCGAAGTCGAATCACGAAATACAGTACGGTGCAGTATACCAAGTAGTCATGGCCCCGGAGTACTGTTCACCGCCATCTCTGTGATTTACATCCAACTCCTGCCCCTCCCCCAAATCTAACAGAGCAGGCTATAGGAGAGCTGTGGGGTAAGGAAGAGTCACAGACAGTAAGTAACACATGGAAACATCGCCATGGGGGAGAGTGCTCCCTAGCCCTGGTAAACATTTTCTTATGTTAACACTAATGAAATAATGACAGTGAACTCAAGGTACAATCTTATTTGTGGCTACGTGGTCTATAGGGTTGCTTTTTTTTTTTTTTTTTTTTTTTTTTTTTTTTGGTTTTTGGTTTTTAATGTGTGCCCTGTAGCATATCACCAGCATGTTGAATAAATAAAAACGTGGCTACATAAAAGCACTGGCTTTAAATGGCAATCGGAAGAACTCTTCTTGCTGTTCAGAAATCAACCAAAAAAGGTTTCAGTGTGTAGACTGAGCTCACACAGGTGAGGAAAATCTGACATTTCCTTCTCATATGTCTTGTCTGTTTCTTAGGTTCATACAAGTTAAAAAAACCCTTCCACAGATTCAGGCTAAAGTTACTAAGATTCTAACTACATAGTTATGTACATAAGATACCAGTTATTCTTATGATGATCACATCTAAACTGCATTGGATGGAATCATTTTCAAATTAAGAAATATGTTCTAGGAGGAAAGCCCGTAGACAGTAACAATATAGGGAGACTGGTTCGGCACGAACTGAGCCTGAATCTCGAGATGTGGTTTTAGTTAAGTCTCCTGTGGAGTCGGGGACTTTCCTGGCTCCCATTGTGTTTCATGTGACTTGAAGAATACTGCTTACTGGGTGGATGAGGGCACCATGCTCAATTTTGCGTTTTCCACTGTAGTTGAAGGGAAAAGTTGCAGATGACACATGACATGGCTGCCCTCCCAAGTGTTAACTCTCCTCCTAAGTACAGACAGGACAGTATTATCTCTTCCGTCTAAGCAGTAAGTCATACTGGTCCCTGTGCAGCTCTTACTGCATAGATCTGTAGTTAAGATAATGTACCTGGGCGGAGCTGTTGGGAAGAAGCTCGCAGTATGGCTAAGCTTTGGGGTAATTTTTCAAGGGGATCTGAGGGAGGGGAACTGTTTTTGGAACATGAAAACTGTCTTAAGTGGGAAATGTTAGAAAATAACTATTCAGTAAAGGAAAACCATATGATTAGATATAGTTGAAATTAGTGTCATTCTTTGAATGACCCTCTGCTGCCATTTGAAAGTGATTAACCAGGACCCTTTACCAGAATTGATGTTACTTTAGAAAGAATGGCGTAGTTACTAGACAAGCCCATTCCTTACCTAAAATGTGTCACGCATGCAACTTTGAAGTTTCTCATTTGATTTGTTAACAACCTCTTGGCTTCTAAACATTCTGACTTAAAGACAGTTTACAAGTTATAGTCTGATATATTTTTCTAGCTTTGAAATTTAGTAATGTGCTATTTATGATGTGCTGTTTCTGTATTTTTGCCAATTGGTGTTTTCCCTGGTTTAAAGCCTCTTGGAAGAATCAAAGCTTTCGAAGAGACAGGTACATTTACTATTGCAGGGTAGAGGAATCTTTTCTTGCTTTTAAACTCAATGTTAAAATAAACTCACTAACGTAAAACAGTGTATATATATATGGCAAAATAAGAAAGGGGGAAAACTGGCCCTGAGCTGTGAATTATATACAGCTTTTAAAGATGTGTTGCTCCCCTGACCATTCATTCTCAGGGTGCTAGAGATTCACAGCATTTATAAAAGACCTATGAGCGATCGATTACTCCAGCAAGAGCCACTTTGTTCTATATCAGAGTGGATACGGCGAATATTTTAAAGGCCACAATATGTCTAATATTAACTCTATAAAGCATGTAAAGTTTTTCTAACACGTAGCAAGCCAAAATGGAGAGGCGTAAATAAAATCACTCAAAAAAGTCTTTCTTTTATTGTGTTCTAAAATGTAGGGTAATGCATGGAAGATATGGTTTGTTTTTTGATTTTTTTTGGTTTTTTGATTTTTTTGGTTTTTTTGGTTTTCAGAGATAAACTCGAAAAGTGTTTGTTGAAATATACTTGAAGATGCCTAGGTTTGAAATTTTGAACAGAGAGAAAAAATTAATATAGTTTTCCTTCCTTCCTTTGTTCCTTCATTCACCCAAAGGAAAGTGGACTTGTTACCTTAATATGCTATATTCTTGCTATACCTTTGCTTAGATGTCTGATGAATCCCAAATATTTTTTCACTGCCTAACAAGTGGTAATATGATAATCTTTAATAAATGTGATCAACATTCATCAGTTATATAAGACCTGGGAAAATAAAACTTTAAATGAAGAGCTTGTCTTCCTTCTTCCTGGAACCGTTAACTTCAAATCAAACTATTTCTCTTGAGACTGTACAACGGGGCCTGTTTGTTTCTGCATTTCACAATGCTTTTTTTAAAAAAAAAAAAAAAAAAACACCACTGCAGCCCTGAAAGGCGGTTGTTCATGAAAGGCCTTTGGGCAGGACTTTGCTCCTCTCTTTCCATGCTGAAATGTGAACTGCTAGTGTCATTCCACAGATATAGGAGAGAGAGAGATAATCCTTTCACAAATAAATGGCTAAATCTGTGACTCATAAAGCAGGCTGAATCTTAAATCAACATGCTTTTAACCAAAGGAAGAAGTAAATATTGCCACAATGTTATTCATATGTGTTTTAAAAAATAAAGCAGAATGTACAACATCTGGCTTTCTGAAGAGGGCATCCACGGGGACAGAATCGAATATGTCACAAATGCTTTATTGTTGCGTATGACCCAGGCGACCCACCCAGCCGACTTGGACATCTCACTCCCAAAATGTCTGTCACGCGCTCTTTGCCTCCATGTGCAGTGACTTCACTCAGTGTCACAGGCTGGCAGAGTTTCCATCATGCATCTTCAAAAATAACACTTCTATATTGAGTGGATATTTCAGTTCCATTTATTTCTGAATTCATGCCAAGGTTTAGTTGACAACCAAGTATGCCTTACAAGACCTTAGTAGAACCTTTATAACATTATAGTCTCTTTTGGAAAGACTTGGAAGATTGAATATCTAAGTAAACTCTCAAGTGCTTAACACACATTTCCATGTGTTTACTATGCCCCGACCCTGGGGATAGTTATGACATTTGTAGGATCCACTGCACATAGCCCTAGGATGGTCATATTATAGCTCTCACACCCGTGAAACTCAACCTGCACTCTGCCTCCAGATTTTCCAATTTGTCTGAGGATGAAGCTTGAGTATATCAACCAAGTACTTCGAAATGCTGAATAACTCCTTGTTTAATTTCTCTATCTTCTCTCCCTTTTAGTTGTATTTGCATAAACACTCTATGACCAAAATGTACTTACCTGAACCTATTTTTCTTACACAGTTTCCCAAGCATTTTAAATTCTCATAACCACCTTTTGCAGTGTTTAACGCAAAGATGCTTTCTTTCTTTTTTTTTTTTTTGTAATTGTTTTTTCTTTTTTTTTTCTTTTTTTTTCTTTTTTTTTTATTGGATATATTCTATATTTACAATTCACTTCCCTTTTTCTGGTTCCCCACCCCCAAAGGTCCCACATGCCCTTTTCCCTCCTCCTGCTCCCTCATCCACCCCCTCTCACCTCCCTGTTCTTGTACTCCCCCACAATGATGCTTTGGTCCATTCTAGCACCAGTGTCCACTCCTTTCTTCTTGTCAGACATCACTTGGTATGTGATTTGTGTCTTTGGTGTTCCAGGATTCTAGGCTAATATCCACTTATCAGTGACTGCATACCGTGGGTATTCTTTTGAGACTGGGTCACCTCACTTAGTATGATGTTCTCCAGCTCCATCCATTTCTCTAAGAATTTCATGAATTCATTGTTTCTAATGGCTGAATAGTACTCCATTGTGTATATATACCACATTTTTGTATCCATGCCTCCGTTGAGGGACATCTGGGTTCTTTCCAGCTTCTGGCTATTATATATAAGGCTGCTATGAACATAGTGGAGCATGTATCCTTATTGCATGCTGGTGAATCTTCTGGGTATATTCCCAGGAGTGGTATGGCTGGGTCCTCTGGAAGTATCACGTCCAGTTTTCTGAGGAACTGCCAGACTGATTTCCAGAGTGGTTGTACCAGCTTGCATTCCCACCAGCAGTGGAGGAGTGTTCCTCTTTCTCCACATCCTCACCAACACCTGATGTCTTCTGAGTTTTTAATCTTAGCCATTCTGACTGGTGTGAGGATGCTTTCTTTCTATATAAATATTTGGGGATGGTGTGGCTGCCAGTTTCTTACTTTATCAACCCGTTTTAAGACAGTTTGTAATTTCCAAATAGTTTCTAACAATAAAATGATTGACATGCTTCGACTGTCCTCCTAGAATTATAAGCTTTGGGAGATTTTAGATTAGGAGAAATAGTTAAGACTTATTGAATTGAGTTATTTATTTTATTCAGGGAGATGTTAATTTTGCTGTCACAATATTTACATATATTTCATTCGTCTTTCTGAGCCTCCACTTATTCTATGTCACTGGCCAGCCTCCTCTTCCAAATGTCTCCTAGTAACCCCACAGAGCAGACAGACAGATAAAGACAGTAATAAGGCTCGCATTCTAACCTTCTTCGGAGACAGTGTTTCCTATTTACAGATATATTTCTGTAATGAGAATGCTAGAATAGCAACAAAGCAGGCATAAGTCCTCCGTGTGCTGCACACCCTCCCCTCAACCCCTGGCACTCTCTGGGAACCTCACAAATGAGAACGCTAGCTTTGGGGACAGTGAAGGTCCCTAGATCCTGCAACCCTGTCTTCTACACTTTCACCTCAGCAACTCTAAGTCTTTGAGGTGGTCTCAGGAACTACCCCATGATTTCATTGAAATTCCTTTGCAGCCACTTAAGATAATAACTTCTGAATCTACCCAAACCCTGCCTAATGTTACTGTAAAGACCATGAAGCCCACACCCATCCTCTCTGGAGTACCTTATTCTTCCCCCTCAGTGTCTCTGTCTGGGAAATGATATTCTTAAATCTACTTTTTTAAAAAAAAAAGTTTTTTAATAAACTTCAGCTCTGCTTTGCATTGGTTCATGGTCAAGTTGCTTTCTGTGAAAAAAAAAAAAGATCAGGCTTTACCCAAGATGAGCTCCCTAAGAAGAAAAAAAATCTCAAGATGCTGTGGATATGATCAAGGAACAATGTCTCCAACTTCTCTTTTTATCCCTGACCTGTGCCATTGGCAAATCTATGGAAGACACTGTATATTCAAACCACAATATCCTGCCCTTGACCCAAGGGGCTGGGGACCACTTCATAATGAAGGATGCTTTCATTGCAATTTCAAGAGTTGCCATAGCCCTTCTTTATCTGTTTGTTTAGTTTTGGTTTTTTGTCTTTTACTAACATATACTAATTATACTAATGGTGGGATTCATTATGATATGTTTATATATATGTGTAAATACATACAAATATATATATTTCAATCATATTTAAGCCTCCTCCCATTTCCCCACTCTAATCCTAATCTCACCCTCACTAATCTCCTTCCTCTTCTCCTCTAGCTTCCTACTTTCATGCTGTGTGAGATTGTGTTGAGTGTGTATGAGAATGTGTGTGAGAATTCGAATATGTGTGAGTGTGTGAGAGAGTATTGCTGTGTTTGTGACTGTGTATGAGTGTGAATGTGTGTGACTATGTGAATGTGTGTGAATGTGTGTGAATGAGTGTGTGTGTGTGTTTGACTACGTATGTGTGTATTAGTATGTGTATGTATGAGTGTACATGAGTGTATGTGTGACTATGTGTATGTGTATGTGAGTGTGTGTGAAAGAGTGTGTGACTGTGTGTGAGTGTGTATGAGAATGTGTGTGAGAATTCAAATATGTGTGAGTGTGTGAGAGAGTATTGCTGTGTTTGTGACTGTGTATGAGTGTGTGTGTGTTTGTGTATGTGGGTATGAGTATGTGTATGTATGAGTGTATGTGAGTTTATATGTGACTGTGTGTATGTGTGTGTGAGTGTGTGTGAAAGAGTGTGACTGTGTGAGTGTATATGTGTGACTATGTGTGTGTGAGTCTGTACAAGTGTGTGTATGTGTATGCATGTGAGCATGTGTGTGTGAGTTTGAATGTGTGTGTGTGTGTGTGTGTGTGTGTGTGTGTGTGTGTCCCAGTGTTTTTCATTAGGACTGGCTCGATGAGTTTAGGTGAGGTTTGTTTACAGGTTTGTTACAAGCACTTTACTAATGACTATGACACTGAAGAAAATATCTCTCCCTCCCCCATCAACTATTAAGTGTGTATAAATCCTCTGATGCGGGGGAGGGAGGGGACCTCACTCGCCACTCCCCCTTCTATGACAGACTGTTGACAGGCTCAGCCTTGTCCAGATCTTGTCAATGTAATTACAGCTACTGTGAGTTCAAGAGTGCAATGGCTGTTATGTCTGGGAGTCATTGTTGTATGCCACTCCCTACCCCACTCCTCCATCTCCAACAATCTTTCCATCTCTTCTGTGGTATGATGTTCCCTGAGCCTTGAAGCAGGCATCCTGCTAATGGCTAAGAATCCATCAGTTCTATTCCCAGCCCATTGACCAGCTATGAATCTCTGCAGTCACCACTGACCACTACAGAGAGAAGTTTCTCTGACCAAAGCTAAGACAGCACGAATCTCTGGAGGTGAACATAGTTACGTAGCAGATTTTGTCTATTTCATATAACAACAGCAGTTTTTGCACTAGGTCCTGTGACTTCCTGGCAACAGGCTTTTCATTGGATGTACAGTGCCACAACAGTCCACATAGTCTGTGACAGTCCTGGCACTGCTCAAAAGTCTAGGACAGCCTCTTTCTTCTCTTCCATCTACTGCAATGCTTTCCTACTTGCCATGAAGCCAAGGATGATTTAGAACTCCTGATCTTCCTTCTCCCACATCCAACATGCTGGGTTTACAGGTGTGTCTGACACGCTAAGTTCCTGTGCGCTGGGGATTGAACCCAGGGCTTCATGAATGCTAGGCAAGCAATCTACCAACTGCACTCTGCGACAGGACAGCCTCTTAAGTGTGGGCCACTGCAAAACCAAAACACCAACTACATACTGCCAATACACAATAGCACAAAGTAAACATTCTCGTTTCTAAGGGAGGAGTAGAGACACAGCAAGAAGAGACTGGACCAAAACAAGACTGAAACACAGAATGGCAAACGCCAGATCTGGTGCCTATAGATCCAGTACCAACCTGAATGCCCGGTGTCTGAGGCTCACGGTGACATCACTGGAGCTCCAAGGGGTGTGATAGTCGCTTCCCTCCAGCTCTGCCTCCTGCAGCAGTTAGCCTCCCCATGGGTGCGGGTTCCATTCTGTGCTGGAGCTTTCCTCTACAGACATCCTGTCCGTAGGCCATGGAGACGATGCTACTGCCCCAGGCTTTTGCCAGCAGCTAAAGGAATTCTTTTGAGAGAAAAAAAAATATGTTTGGGATCCAGAATGTGCTATTTAATAAAATTGTGTGTTCTGGGTATCACCCCAACTCAGTTTACTTCAAAGGGGTCCCAATTAGAAGCAAAGGAGTATCTTGGAATATCTAAGAGTCCTTATAAGGGTGCCCTTCAGGACAATCTGTGTACTGTTTCTTTTGGCTCAGAAGTAGAGTATAAATAGCCCTAAGGGGATTTCTCTCTCTGGTGTCAATGGCACCACTAAACATTACATGACTCTGTGGGCAGAAAACAATGACATGTAAGGAAAGAGCAGAGCAGCTGGACAGTCACTGAGGAAACTCACCAGCAATGCTTCACGTAGATGCTGGGCAACGCCTCATAGAGATGCTGGGCAGTGCCTATAGATGCTGGACAGTGCTTCATATAGATGCTGGACAATGCCTCATATAGATGCTGGACAATGCTTCATATAGATGCTGGACAGTGCTTCATATAGATGCTGGACAATGCCTCATATAGATGCTGGACAATGCCTCATATAGATGCTGGACAATGCCTCATATAGATGCTGGACAATGCCTCATATAGATGCTGGACAATGCTTCATATAGATGCTGGACAGTGCTTCATATAGATGCTGGACAGTGCTTCATATAGATGCTGGACAGTGCTTCATATAGATGCTAGACAGTGCTTCATATAGATGCTGGACAGTGTTTCATATAGATGCTGGGCAGTGCTTCATATAGATGCTGGACAGTGCTTCATATAGATGCTGGACAGTGCTTCATATAGATGCTGGACAGTGCTTCATATAGATGCTGGACAGTGCTTCATATAGATGCTGGACAATGCTTCATATAGATGCTGGACAGTGCTTCATATAGATGCTGGACAGTGCTTCATATAGATGCTGGACAATGCCTCATATAGATGCTGGACAATGCCTCATATAGATGCTGGACAATGCTTCATATAGATGCTGGACAGTGCTTCCTATAGATGCTGGGCAAACCCACAGTCACATCAGCACTGGAAGCAGAAATTCTCCTCTTTCTCCAAGCTAGCTCCTGCAGTGCCTAACAGTACTTTTCTGAGATCTCCACCCAGAAAAAAGCACAAGTCTTGGTTTTGGCTCAGCAAAAGAAGTTTGGGATACCACAATGGAGCAGAGCTGGAGTTCAGCAGAAGACTTTTTAACAGATTTCAAAACGGGGGCTAAGCGAAAACAAGAGATATCAGGGAGGTTTCTCGAAGGACAGTCAGGGTTCAAGAGTGTGTGGCGACTTCTCAGGAAAGAGTTAGGGTTTGGTATCTCTAGAGACACTGGTGTTGGTGGCTTCTGAGGCTGCGTGTCAGAGATCTGCTGGGAGGCCTTTCTTTGGGAAGGATATGGAAAAATGGTTTTGGAAAATTGTAGAGTATTTCCTGACCAGCATTAGATGTTATAGCTGGTGTGCTAAGACACAAGAGTCAGGGGCTGCCAGAGAATTGCCTTTATCGTAAACAAAGGTTTCGTCTTATAAGATTCCCAGTAAAATGTCTAAGGAGAGGGTGAGGACACAGTCCAGGTCAGCCAGGAAAACTTAAATTGCAAATCGCCTTGAGAAAAAGTTGAGAACATTCCATTGATCAAAACATATGGGAATGCCAAGTGTGGTGGTGCATGTCTTTAAAGGCGCCATCTCTGCCCATGTACTTGATGTCTGGATTCAAATAAAGCATGGAAGAACTGGCCCTGCCACTCATCTGCTGAGTGGTGAGGTGAGGGAGGAAGAGATGCCCTCCCCCACTCCTCCACCACCACCTGAGGCAAACAGGAGAGCTGGCCCTGCGGTCACGGTCATGAGAGTAGGAGAGTTGGCCCTTCCCCTTGGAGACTGTGACATTGGATGAGCTGGTCAGGGCAGTGCTGGAGAGCTTGCTCTAGTGGTGTGGGAACAGGAGTTTTGGAGGGCTAACCAGTTCAAATACAACCCAGGCCCAGATGCAAGGTTTTGAGTTGGCCCACCCGACACCTAGCACATAGTTGAGTTGCTGGAGTATGAGAAAGAGGCGGGGCCTACAGATCCAAAGATGCAGGATCTCCATGACACAGGGCAGCAACAGTATATATGAGAGACGTCCTGGTGAGGATCCGGTACTAATAGTATAACAGCAGCCTCAAAACACACCAGTGGCTTATTGCAGTGAGCATTTGCAAGCAAAGAAGGGTGGACAGGGAGATGAGGGGGATTGGGCTGCATCATGTGAAATGCACAAGGAATCAATAAAAACTTCAATTTAAAAAAGAAAAAGAAAAGGGGCTGGGGAGAGGGCTTAGATGACGTTAAGAGCACTGACTGCTCTTCTAGAGGTCCTGAGTTCAATTTCCAGCAACCACATGGTGGCTCACAAGCATCTGTAATGGGATCCAATGCCCTCTTCTTGTGTGTCTGAAGATAGCTACTGTGTATTCATACACAATATAAAATGAATGAATGAATAAATAAATAAATAAATAAATAAATAGGATAAAAGAAGAAAGGTCACTCTTAGCTAATAGTCTCAGAGGTTTCAGGCCATGGTTACTTGATACTGTTGCTTGGTCAGTGGTAAGGCAGAGCATCATGGGAAACACAGTGGTAGAGCCTGCTCACCACACTGTGATCTGAAACTGAAGAGATAGAGACAGAAAGGCACCCAGGTCTATAAGTGCACAGGTGCTTAGTACACCCTCCCAGGCCACGCCTTAGGTAAGCTAGACCCGCTTCCTACAGGTTGTATCACCTGTCAGTCAGATCACCATCTAGGAACGGAGTCTTCAGCATACACACTTTTGGGAGATATTCAAAATACAAAACATAACAAACAATATATGAAAAACTGCCTAAATAATGAGATAAATTTTATTTTTAAAAAAACTTCTAAAGCTTTCCACAGGTTGCTCACTGCAAGAAAAAAAGAAAGAAGTATTTCCTGAGCAATGACGTATGTCAAGCTGTCCCTCCGTCTTTGCTCTACTCACGATGGATATGTAATTTTCAGACGGCCCCTTGGTTCTTAGGGCAAGCAGAGGTCATCCTTTGCAAAGAAGATATGGATTTTCACGGTTCCCATCCACAGACAGCGTTATTCCACACTGCTAATTAGCAGATTAACTCCTGTGTGTGCAACACCTTCTGCAAGCTGGAGCTGAGACTTCATTGCCCTCAAGATGAGCTGCTTCCAATACAAATAAAAGGGCAAGCGTGAGCCTGGGGAAACCTCTCACAGGGAGAATGCAGTTCAAGGGAGGCCTGGCGTCTGCCTTCCCTGGGAAGACTGTCCTGTGAAGCCTGCAAGCAAGGACAAGGGACGAGATTCTCAGAAGACACATGATGTGCTTTATACACCAATACAGTCAAGAACAGGTTAAAACCGAATAAAATCTCAGATAACGGGTGAAAACTCTCAGAAAGGAGATGCCATGAGTGAGAATAAAAAATAAGAAATAAAACCTACATTTAGTTACTATCATTCAAAATACACTCATGTGTAGAAAAAAAAATCTATGCCATAGATCTTAACAAATATATAATACGTTAAAGCTTAGACATACAAGAAAGTTTAAAAAAAAATTACTGCTCAGAGGAGGAGCTAATATCTCCTAGCTTTGTTGCATAAATATATCTAATTTAATCTCCTGGAAAATAGAAGAAATGAGTAATTAAGAGCAATTAATTAACTTACTAGGAAAAAAAAACAGAGCAAGTGAGTAGTACTGGTGGAACCAGATGTAAATGTCACGTCACCCTGCTGTCACCCTGGAATAGCATACTTAACTTCAGCCAAGGATCTAATCCGATGACTGTCAACAAACTGGAATGCAGAGTTTGGGGTAGGCTTTGAAAATGTGACTGCCCTGTGACTGCCACACAGCAAGACCTGATAAAAATGATCAGTGGAAGTGTGGGGCATTTTCAGGAAAAGATGGCAGAGCCCATGCATTTTCTCCTACCAGGTTCCAGGACGCCACATAAAAATAGCATGAAGAGTAAGAATGGGAAAAAAAAATACCACTTCTCAAGGAATTTCAAAATGGTAGCTAATTCTCTGGCCAAAATGCACATACAACACAAAGACTGTCGCATCAATCTAATTAAGCCTACATTCAAACTAGGAAAAAAGTATGTCCAACTCTTTCTGTTTTAAGTCAAATTCTTGTCTTTTACATTTTTATTTATATGTGTGTGAGTCTGCGTGGGTGTGCGTGCATGCACAGTGGATCCATGCGCCATTGCTTACAGAGGCCAGTAGAGGGCGTAAGTACAGTTACAGGAATTTGTGGATCTCCTGGTGTTCTGTGTAGATGCACACATCCAAACTCCAGTCTTCCTGGTTTCCAAGCAAGCTTTCTTAACTGCTGAGCCGCCTTTCCAGCCCATTCTAGCCTTTCAATGTCTAAAAGTCCTTGAAGCCAGGCATGGTGGCTCACACCTACAATCTCAACACTTGGGAGGTAAAAGCAGACAGTTCCTACAAGTTCAAGACCAGCCTGGTGTTTCATGCCAGTCAAAACTACATGTTAAGACCTCACCTATGCTCAAAGCAGCCCTATTTATAATAGCCAGAAGCTGGAAAGAACCCAGATGTCACTCAACAGAGGAATGGATACAGAAAATGTGGTATATTTACACAACGGAATACTACTCAACAATTAAAAACAATGAATTCATGAAATTCTTAGGCAAATGGGTGGAACTAGAAAATATCCTGAGTGAGGTAACCCAATCACAAAAGAACACACATGGTATGCACTCATTGATAAACGGATATTAGCCCAGAAGCTCAGAATACCCAAGACACAATTCACAGATCAAATAATGCCCAAGAAGAAGGAAGGAGAGGCCCTTGGTCCTGGAAAGGCTCAGTGCAGCAGTGTAGGGGAAGACCAGGACAGGGAAGTGGGAGGGGGTTGATTGGGGAACAGGGGGAGGGAAGAGGGCTTATGGGACTTTCAGGAAGGGAGGATCCAGGAAAGGGGAAATCATTTGAAATATAAATAAAGAATATATCTAATAATTAAAAAAAAGAAAAAAGTTCAAACTCAAGGATCCTGAACTCTAATTTTAAAAAAAAAAAAATTAGACACGCACAGAAACCTCATGTTTTGAGTGGGTTTTGTAAGTTGGGTCACATTTGTAGCCATCCTCAGCCATATGTAAGCAGTGAGTATACCTGGTAGGTCTACTAAACTCAGCCAGATGCAACCCATGAATATAGCTGGGAGAGCTACTCAGTTTGCAGTTATATTTCAGAATCGATGCCATCTGATTGTCGATATACCTCCAAACCAGTACACTAAAACCTTTGTGAGGCTTCATGCTAATTGCCAACTTGACAGGTTTCAAAGTCACCCAGTTGCAAGAGCCACCATAACTATAAGGCACTCCATTCTACAGGCTGGAGTCCAGGACTGAATATAATGGAGAACAACAGCTGAGCACACGTATTCGTCTCTCTGCTTCTTGGTTGTGGATGAGTTGTTTGTGAGTACACTGTCGCTGTCTTCAGACACACCAGAAGAAGGCACCGGATCCCATTACGGATGGTTGTGAGCCACCATGTTGAGTGCTGGGATTTGAACTCAGGACCTCTGGAAGAGCAGTCAGTGCTCTTAACCGCTGAGCCATCATCTCTGCAGCCCCTGTGGATGAGATGTAATGAGCCACATCAAGTACCTGCTGCCATGACTTCCTCCCTGTATTAGATAGTGTCCCCTCAACTGTAAGCTGAATTAAACCTCTCACCCCCTCAGCTGCTTCTTGCCAGGCAATAAGAAAAAGCAATGTGAAAAAGTAACTAACATACTCCTAAACCCAAGGTGACAATATCAGGAGCAGGACCTTCGAGGAATGATTAAGACATAGTACAGAGCCTCCAGGAATGGGATTATTACTTTAATAAAGACAGGTCCAAAGAAACTCATCATCGCCTCTTCCACCATGAAACCAGGTGTTATCTATGAGACAGGAAAGAAGCTTTCAGCACACAGAATCTGCCAACGTTGTAGTCTTGGACCTCTAAGCTGTCAGAGATATAAGCAGAAAATCCCTGCTGTGAATAAGCAAACCAGCCTTTGATATTTTGTTTTTCCGCAGTGTGAATGAACTGAGACAAGAATACTGTGTTCTCCAAAAGTGATCTAATTCCCCATAACATATGAAGCAACCATAAGACTACCTGATCATGGAAACCTGGTTCCACATCATTGATTAGCATGGGAGGGAAGGTAGACGGTCAAGCTCCTGAGAGATGGATTTGTGATTTTTCCTAAGTAAGTTGTGCATGTTTATAAATTAGCAGTCATGAGATCATCAACGAGATAGAAAAAAGGGGAAAGGAAGCAACCCTTTCATATAAAAATAAATGTTAACGGCTAATGCTCCTCACCTGCATGACATTAAGTTACATTAGAAAAATGTCCTTCGGCAAAAAGTACATACCAAAATGAGCGTGTCATGGAGGGGCCCTGCCAGACCCTTACACATACAGAGGCAGATGCTAGCAGCCAACCACTGGACTGAGCGTGGGGACCCCAATGAAGGAGTTGGAGGGCGGTCCGGAGGAGCTGACGGGGTTTACAGCCCCATGGGAAGAACAACGATGTCGGCCACCCAGACGCTCCAGGACTCCCAGGGACTGAACCATCAACCAAGGGGTACACATGTTTCCAGCCAAAACTGTGGCAGAGGAAGGTCTTGTTGTGCACCACTGGGAGGAGTGGTCCTTGGTCAGGTGAAGGCTCAGTAGATGCCCCAGCATAGGGAAATAGAGGTGGGGGGAGGTGGGAGTGTGTCTGGTGGAGGGGCATATACTTGGAGGCAGGGGGTGGGACAAGGGGTTGGGGGTTTTTGGGGGAGGGGGGAACCAGGAAAGGTTTTAGCATTCGAAATGTAAATGAAGATTATATTTAATTTAATAAAAAGAAAAAAAAAGAAAAATGTCCTCACACTGGCAAGGTGACTTAGTGGGTAAAGATACTAATTAGCCAAGCCTGAGGAACTAAGATCAACCCAGCAGGGACCACACAATAGAGAAAGAAAAACAAAATCAACTCTCACAAGTTATTCTGTGTCCCACATGTCCACTGTAGCACACAAGAATGCTAACACAGACACACACACACACAGACACACACACACACACACACACACACACACACACACACACTAAATAAAAAATAAACAAATAATATTGTAAATTAAAAAATGTACTTGTTATTTATGTAACATCTTCTTTCTCTGGGTCATCCATAGAATAAGATGAATCCATAGAATAACTCTGAATCAATGGTTGTTTTAAGATGTTTTTACCATACGTTATTCACTCCGTGTGTAGCCATCCAGGGGGAGGCACACATTTGCATAGTGTGTTTGAGGAGGTCAGAAAGCAACTTCAAGAATGAGTTCTCTTCTTATACCATAGAGATCCTGAAGATGCACTTTAATTGCTCTGATAAATGCCATGACCAGGGCTGGTGAAATGGCTCAGTGGTTAAGAGCACTGACACTCTTCTGAAGGTCCTGAGTTCAAATCCCAGCAACCACATGGTGGCCCACAACCATCTGTAGTGAGATCTGACGCCCTCTTCTGGTGTGTCTGAAGACAGCTACAGTGTACTTACATATAATAAATAAAAAAAATAAATAAAATAAATCTTTGCCGAGAGGTGGTGGCGCACACCTTTAATTCCAGCACTTGGGAAGCAGAGGCAGGTGGATTTCTGAGTTCAAGGCCAGCTTGGTCTACAAAGTGAGTTGCAGGACAGCCAGAGCTACACAGAGAAACCCTGTCTCGAAAAAAACCAAAAAAACAAACAAAAAAAAAAAACACAAAAAAAAAAAATTCCATGACCAAGAGAAACTTGTGGAAGAGCGATTTTACTTAGGCTTACAGTTACAGAGGGAGGCCTCCCTCTGGAGACAGGCATGTCAGTAGCAATCACATCCTGAAGCCCAAGGGTGAAGCACACACAGCAAACTGGAAGTAGACTAAGGCTATGGACTCTCCAAGCCCACCCCAATGACATCATCCTCCAGCAAAACGGTACTACCCCCCCAAACAGTGTCATCAGCTAAGGACAAATGGTCAGACACCTGATCCTATGTGGGGGGCGGGGGAGCATTCTCATCAACACATCACAAAATGAAACTCAACTTGTGAGGCTTGGAGGCAGGCAGACATTTTCCCACAAAGCTGTGTCACTGACCCATGAGTCAACAGGTCTTAACTCCAGCCAGCAAACCCAGAATTATCCGCAGAGCGTGTAGCAGAGCGATTCTTTGCCTCACCCCAGATTCTACCTCAGTAGACCAGAGGCCTAGAAATGTGCAAGATTTCCATAGTACCCAAAAAATACAATTCAAAGGCCATACCTACTTTTTTCTTATTCCTGGATTTCTTCCCCAAACTGAGTTGCCCAAAACCTCTATTTGAGCTGTCCAGCTACAGAGATAATGTATCAACAGTGAACAGTGAACAATATATCCAATATAGCTTTGCCAAACGAAAGGCACAACCGGTGGCCTTGAGCAAGCCAGAGTGACATCTAAGTGATTATAGCACATGTGCCTCTGTTACTATCAGGAACTCAGAGGTATTTGCAAGATAAGTGTGTAGACTTCAATCAACACAGAACCAGAAGCCAAGCTATTCTGTCCATGCGTTTGGGACACACCCTACACACAAAGAAAGCCAGCGGTGTACCTCAGTTAGGGGGCATGCATGATTTTAGGGTGCAAACTAGCATCATCCTTGTGGTATTCACGACTCTTTAGGAAATTAACATTTACCCTCCATGATTTCTAACACTTACTAAATAACCTGGTGGCTGGCCCTTGGTTGCCATACATAAATTAGCTTTAATGAGGGTACGTGATGTTTATCTTCAGTGCTGTAGGTGACCCATCAGACATGTCGTCACAACAGCTATACTGGGTCAACACAAAGAAAAGGATGTTTACATTTGCCCATCTCCCAGACTCAGGCTAACAATGATCTCTTTTTGGGCATCAGTTCTAACACTACTGTATTATATTTGACAAACTAAGTCCAAGACCATAATAAATATTTCTAAATTTCTTTTCCACTAACATCAGCTTTCAAAATAAAAGCTGTCTATAGATGGCTAAGTACCATTTTCTGGGAATCTTATACTATCATAATGTGAGGAAAAATATTCACTTAACATTCTTCACATAGTCTCTTGCCCTATGTATGTTATCAGTCCCCTTTTCCCCAAATGTCTTAGTTAGGGTTTCTATTCCTGCACAAAATCATGACCAAGGAGCAAGTTGGGGATGAAAGGGTTTATTCAGCTTACACTTCCATGTTGCTGTTTAAGGATGTCAGGACCGGAACTCAAGCAGGTCAGGAAGCAGGAGCTGATGCAGAGGCCATGGAGGGATGTTTCTTACTGACTTGCTTCCCCTGGCTTGCTCAGCCTGCTCTCTTATAGAACCCAAGAATGCCAGCCCAGGGATGGCACCACCCACAAGGGGTCCTCCCCCACTTGATCACTAATTGAGAAAATGTCCCACAGCTGGATCTCATGGAGGCACTTTCCCAACTGAAGCTCCTTTCTCTGTGATAACTCCAGCCTGTGTCAAGTTGGCACACAAAACCAGCCAGTACACCCAAAGAGAACTTGTTCTGGGGACAATCACAATAGAAAGTGTATCATTACTTCACAAATCACGATTGTGAACAGCTCTCATTGTATCTCATATGGACATGACCGACAAGTGTCCTGCTGTTGAACACAGCATGAGGGTAATGCAAGGACACTGATAAACTATCTAGCGCATCCTCAGAATCCAAGGGGCATTTCTCTTCTGAGAAAATACAACTAGCTCGGTGGCAGATATACATGTAGTAGAGGACTCACTAAAATAACATTCTGCTCATAAGAACACTTACTAAACTCAACAGGTTTGTAAGTTCTGGCGTATAGAGAGGTCATTTTTTAAGCAGTAGCATCCAGCCACCAATTAGTTTTACCCTCGCATATGCAGGCAATGCTGAAATGAATTTACAAATGAAATGTACTTGCAAATGGTATTTACAAATCTTTGCTGGCTCTGAAGCAGGGGGTGGGATCATTGCCTCTCTTTGGCAGGTCTGAGCTATCACTGAAACAAAGGTCAAGGGGAGGAAGAGAAGGGAGATTGGATTCTAAGACCTCTGCTTAACTTCAAGCACTAACATTTCATGCTCTGCTCCTACGGTGCCCAAAGTCCTCAGGAGAAAGAGATTAGCTGATCTCTCTCTGACCCGCGGTGAGAGCCATGGCCACACATCTTTCAAGACCCCTGTCATTGGGGATCTGACCTCGGAAAGTGTTCCTGTGGTTCTGAAGGGATCTGGTTAGTCTCCAAAAGAGAGTGTTGTTACAAAATGAGCAAACCTGAACTCTGACTAGTATTTGCTTTGTGTTTTTCTATATGACACACCCCCCCAGGATGGCATTAGCCAGAGACCCTTCTTATCAGAAGTCACACCAATGGGTTCTTCCATTCTTGTACTTTTCAACTTCCAAAACTAAATAATAATAATAATAATAATAATAATAATAATAATAATATCTCTTTCCTTTTACAGCACCTAGTCTTTGCTATTTTGTCATAGCAACAACAATAACAAAAGACTAATATACTAGACTTTAGAAAACATGACACTCAAGAGTTACAAATGTAGAAACACAACAAAGTGATCTTGTACTTATTTCTGTTGCTTGTTTTTTTTTAAGCCATTCTGTGAATTGCCTTTGTGAAGATAGAAAGCCTTACCTATCTTTCAGATCCATCCATCAGACATGTAAAAATAACAAAAATAAAATAAATAATGGCTTTCCCCTTTGAAAAGCAATGTGACACAAAGTCGCTGGCTACTTTAATTCTATAAGAATAATACAATTACCCTAATTCAATATTGCCTGAATAAAAAATAAAACGACCACATTAGCTGGATAATCCATGGAAATTTGGACAACACAACTGCACTTTAGTGCACCTTGGCGTCTTTTTGAAGAAATCACAAATAGAAAATCGTCACTGCAGCCCCTGGCTGCTGGCTTCTTTCTGTTCCTGTAGGTTTGTTTGCTTGAGTTGGTTTTGGGTTGGGTTTTTCGGGGGTTGGGGGTGGGGAGAGTGGGGGTTGTTGTGTTTGTTTGTATGTTTGCTTGATGCTCTGGCTGACCCATGGGGCATAGCCATGAGTTCACCTCAAAATTCTGCTTGGCACCTCACATTCTGTAGAGGCATCGGCAGGCAAGAGAACCACTGTGATTTCTCATGGCAATCAAGTCTTACAGACAAGATTGTTCAGCAGGTAAAGGTACTTGCCACCAAGCCTGATAACCCGGGTTTGAAAACTAGAATCCTAGCACTGACATGGAGGAATGGCAGACCTGATTCCCTCAGACTGTCTCCTGAGCTCCACACGTGCGCCATGACACATGCATGCAATTACTTAATATAAAAAATAATTTTAACAAAATCTCCTTATTTATTTTTATTTGCTGTCCCCAGAGCACAATAGTTGAACACTGAAATTTCTAAATATGCTCCAACAACCTCTGATATTCCTTTTATGAAAAGACTAAAAAAAGTTTTATATATGAAATCTACAAGTCCATTAATTTGAGACACTTTGATTCTCCTATGCTTCTAGGATTCAAATTTTAAGAGCAACTTTACATCTTAAATTTCTGCGATACACCTGCACATGTGCTGACAAAATGTCTGTAAGTTTAGAAACACACTAGATAGACAGCCAAGAGACATTCCACATGCAACACACACTAACACAAATTCTCGCTGTCTTGCTTACTCCATAGTAACTTTGTGAATGAATAACTTTTAAAGGGCTACAATGAAATTAGAGCCCATGAAAAGGTTGACATCGTGGGTTGGAAAGAATTGGTTCCAATGTAAGCCACATCACGTGGACTTCCCACACCCTGAGAATCAAGGGGCATTTCCTGTGTCCCAATCACCCACAGTTCATTACCTTCAATATCTAACGGGCTACATTGGGCACAGCTCTAGTCTAGATATAAAAGAAAAACAGTTTGTATGATAGATCAGGAATCATATTTTCCAAGCTTATCTGCACACACTCATACCCCCCCACACACACACAATCATGACAATGAAAGTTCATTTCCACATGAAACAATGATAAAAGAATCTCTTTAAATGGTTACTTGGGTACACGCCATTCCTCTGTGTTTTGGTTTAAGGAGCTATATAGCATATTTAACCGTGGGTTAGTAAATCCCTGGCAAATGCTATTTGTACTGCCATGCTAGATAATCTACACCAAGCACCATGCCAACTCAAGTGCCCTGCTCTGCCATTAAACACCCTGAAATAAACCGGAGCTGATCTCAAGCTGGCTTTTGTCCTTCCAACTGTGTGAGACAGCACAGTTGGTGCTTAGGTTAGAAATCCATTTTTCAGGGATAGCACCTACCTTCAAATATCTTGGGACTCTCTGAAGAACCATTTTAAAGCTGATAATAAAGATGCTTTATTTGTTCACTTTACATAACTTTAAACTAGGCGGATACTCTGAAAATTAAAGTTTCAGTTTGATAGGGATCTTCAAATACTATCTCTTTTGTAGCAATTTATTTTTTTCCCCACTATGTGAACAAAACTCCCTTCTGTCTTTCTTAAGAGTGTTCCAAACATATAATTAATTTCTCTTCATTTGGGTACACACTAGCCTTCTAATTGCCTGTGTTCTGCCCTATGTTTCCAAAAATGCTAAGCCAAGTTTCTCCAGGGACCAAGCACTTTGGGAAATGCTTCATTAGAGAAGTCTGCCTAGTCTCTGCGTTACAGTGACAGGGGACGGAAGGTACAATTTCCCTTTGAAATTTCCCAGTCAGGGTGGATTAGCAATTAGAGGACATCTAGTTACATTTTCCTTTTTATGTTTTCTGGTGTGGCTGTCAGACTGCATTTTTCCCCAATTGGAGACTCTACACGCCACTCAAGGTGTGCCTTCACAAAGAGGAAGAAAGAAATTAGAAGACAAAAACCGACCATCATGCGTATCTGGATACTATTTTGGTTTTTGTTTATTCCTAAGTAATCTAAATTTCTGTGTTCAGCTTCTTAATAAATACGTATGAAGATTTAAAACACACTCCTCATTTGTGCTATTTACTTTACTTAATTACTTGGCTTGAAATTGTCACCAATTTCTCATACAAATTCCATGAACAGTAAGAAAACTCAATCCCATTGTATCATAGAGGTTTGTTTTGGGGGAAGGAACACACTGGTACTGGTTAAATCAGACTCTCTTCAACTTAAATGCCTATTCCAGGACATCTTTAAAATTGAGATTTTTTTTTTTTTTTTTTTTTTTTTTGAACCATAGAACTTCTTAAACGGAAAGCAGGAATCACCAAAATGAAGAGATTTTTCAGCACGCATTTTTCCTCTCATTGTCAGGCCTGGTTGTGTAGTGGACGTGTGTGTGAGTGTGTGTGTGTGTGTGTGTGTGTGTGTGTGGTGTATGAATGTGTTTGTGTGTCTGTGTATGTTTGTATGACTGCGAATGTATGTGTGTTTCTTGTGAGAGAGACTCTGTGTGTGTGTGTGTGTGTGTGTGTGTGTGTGTGTGTGTGTTGTTGGTCTATGTAATTTTGCTTTTACAATGTTGGCAGTCAGAAGGAACCTTCTAATTTTATTCGCCATGATGATAGGCCCTAGCGTTTTAATTATTTTTCATGTCATGAGTAATTTATTATTCATTGGGTATCTTCCCTGTAAATCTTGCCCTCACTCTGTAAGATTTTTTCTTTGGTGTCCAACAAAGGGTTTCATTGCAATAAGAATCAAGGTGTGTCTAAGTTCTTACCCAGAGCCCAAACAATGCCATCCTTCCAGACCAGCCCAGGAGTTTGGGGTGGAGAAAGAGAGTCATTATAGAATATCTTCATCCCTGTGCTCAGGAAGCATCACAGTGAGCACCCATGCCCTCCTGACAGGACATCACCTGGCACATCCTGCGACAAAGACTGGGATCTGGAAGACCGGGATTAGAACTGTCTCTCCCTGGGGTTCAAGGCCAAGAGAGACTCAAGGCAATGGACTGGCTTCTCTTCAGAAACATTTGCCTTCTGATCTTATTTATGGTAAGTGGAAAATTAAGGTCTGGGAAGAAAAGGTCCAGCTCTTGTCTTTCCTGTCCACCTTCAGCTTTCTACATGGACTTGCTTGTTTTTAATCTGCTTTCTGCAAAGATCTAGCAGAGAGCTCCATCTCTGTAGGTCTCCAAAACCATTCTGTGGCATGAGGGACTAGCTGGGATGAAGAGAGAGAGAGAGAGAGAGAGAGAGAGAGAGAGAGAGAGAGAGAGAGAGAGAGAGAGACTGAATTAGATTGACCTCGGCATGACATCAAATCAGTTAACACTAGGAAATTTCTAAACTCCATAATTAACATAAAAAAATCCACTTCTTTTTTTCACTTCTTTTTTTTTATTATTTATACTTAAACTAGACAGGTTGTTATGCAAATTGCAAGGGCTTGAAATCTGAAGGGGGCAAAAGTTGATCAAGTCCAATTCTGATGAACAGTTACTTCCCTGGGAGCTTCTTAAGAAGAGGACTGTCAACTCTGTCAAAATTATGTTGCAACTGCTTATGAAATATTTAAGTCACATTAAAAAAAAAAAAGCATCCCTACAGGCCAGGAAGGAAACATTTAAATGATCTGTTTACTTAAAGTAAACACTTGTGTCTTGAATACAGAATTACTTCTCTCCCACTCTGCAGTGGCCCAGGGGTGGATCGCTTCCCACCATGTAAACAGGCAGCGTCTCGTATTCTTGAAAGAAGGAAGGCAACTACTGCTAACCCTATGTCTGTAGGGAAAGCCAAGCTCAGGATGGACAAAGAATCAAATCATTTCCAATTAGAAAATTTTGTTCGAAGAACAATTAAAACGGTTTAGACTGGGTCAAATTTAAATGAACTGATGGTCAAATGACAGAGCAAATAAATCGACGTGCATCTTACAAATAAAATAAAGATAAGGGGGGGAAGGCATTTCTTTTTTCAAAGAAAATCAAATACCTGGTTGTCTATCCGTCTCTGAGAAATGTCTACATGTGGGCACTGACAAAAACTTGCAAAATGGCACCCTTGCTAACTCAGGCAAGGGGAATTATCCTGGTTCATCAGAACACTATTCTCAACAGTTCTATCAGTCAGGCACAGCAGCCAGGCATGCCAGCCAGGCGGGGCTGGGAGGATGGAAACACAGCACTGGCCAGTTGGCACGGTTAGTTCATTCCGGAGCTTACATTGTAAGGGACTGCAAATGTGATACAGGCACCAACGCTGCCCAAGGGCTCACAGCCCAGGCTTGAAATGGAACATGGGAACAGTGGAAGAACATTCTATTCTCCAGTTAGGAGACAGATTATTAAAACATTTCTTTAAATTTTTTTTTTCTTTAGAAAATGCCAGGTATTAGTTCAGTGCTCTATTGCAATGGACAGTTTAAAAAAAAAACAAAAAAGAATCATTTAAAAAAGGAACTGGAAGAAAATTCCAGAAGCTACTGGGTACTTCATAGCTAGAGTCAACTGTCAGTATACTCCTCTTGCTATGCTTTTGTGGGCTGTTTTCATGCCTCTGGGGACAGGCACTGAAAACTATACCTCTCAAGATTTTAGACGCACTCAGTCTGGCTTATGGCTTTCTACACAGGTATGTTTAACAATAAACTTGTTTAATTGAAGAGTTCATTTCTTTGATCTGGAATGAGTATCATAATTCAGGTTCTCAGGATCTCCCTCCGGTAGTGCTAGTTTATTTTCCCATGGTGATGTTAATGGCCACCGATCCTTAATTGTTTTTCAGTTCTCACTGCTGGTCTAAGACGTTGATGGTAACTGTGAGAGATGTATGCTCTTAAACATTTCAACAGCTTCCTTAAGATACCAGTTGCTAGTGTCTGCAAATAGGGGGTAGAGATGTCTAGCCTATGTCGAGACCTAAATGAATGAGGAGAATCTATGTAATATTATATGAAAATGCATGTTCCTCCTACTTTAGTCTGCTGCTATTGAACTCCATCCTTTTTCCCATTAACTAAATCAAAGCCTGTCGAGGACGTGATTTCAGCTTACTCTAATGGGGTGTGGCCCCTTCTCAGGGTTACTGATTTTGTGTCAGCTAGTTCCCACCCACAAGAAGTTCTTAAGACAAGGTTTTGGGAGACAACCAATTAAAAGTACTCAAACCTGGAAGTTTCAGTGGGGCGTTTCCTTCCATCACAAGGTGCCTTACTATCTCTCTCCTATGGCTACTCGTCATGTTCTTCTACCATAAACCAGATGAGGAACAATTGACATTCACGGAGACTCAGCTGTCCCAAGTTTGAGTCATGGTTCCCTTCAAAGAGGCTGTGTAGCTTTGGGAAAGCAATCTGTTCTTCCAGGGATTTATTGTGCCTCATGGAAACTGTGCACTTAGACATGATGTCACTAAGTTGCTTCCACAATAGAAACTCCGGACTCCTCTAATTACTACCACTAACAGCTTATCCAATAGAAGTTCATGCTTGGCTATGGAATTTGGTTTTCACAAATTTGCCTGGAGAATCGAAAGAAGAGGTGGGCAATGCTGTAGGCTGTATACGTTTTATTAGGCAGGAATCACCAGAGGCTGGACAGTTATTAGACAAATGAAACCTATATTTTATAGAGTTAATAAGATTATAAAAAGCAGTCATTGATCAGATAAGAATTTTTACCGACACGTTGACCGAGCGCATGTAAACATTCCATTCAAACACCCTGGTTCTTGAAAAGTAAAATATGTAGCTGATGAAGCAGATGGTATTATCTTACCCTAGGTTGAAAATAGGAATTAAAATCTAAAAGCATACTTAGAACTAACCTAGCCTCATTAACTCAGTCCTCACAGTAAACAACACTATTTTGGTACATAGAACCCAACTGGTCTTTTAAAAATTGGCAAACTATCAGAAATTTAATGATAGGTGAAAAAGCACATCGTCTGATGTTCCCTTTGTGCTAAAGCCCAGGAAGCGTTAAATGGCTGGTTTCTGGCTGACTATTGCAGAAGCTATGGTGTCCTCATCACAGGGTAGACTGTTGAGACTAAACCTGGCTTATTGTGGTAGTAGTGGTTGTAGTGCCAATGGTATATGGGGCTAAAGACTTATATATAGTACATGTAATTTATAAGACAACTGGGCAATTTTATATCTTCACCTTCAAACTGTTGCATATCTTATGGCAGGAATTATACATAAGTATAATTTTATATCTAATATTGCAATCATACTATAATCACTAACTTTAGCACATCTTTTTTCAATAATCTTTACCTAGAGAGAGAGAGAGAGAGAGAGAGAGAGAGAGAGAGAGAGAGAGAGAGAGTTGCAAGATTAAAAATTCTGTCCTAATCCTTTGGACACAGTGGCCAGCCAGCCCATATGAATCAGTGAATTCTGGGCCCCTTGAAAGACTCAGAAAACAGCAAGCACAGGATCAGGGGGAGCACATGTGAGAAACAAAACCCAGCGTTGACCTCTGACCTCTGGCCTCCAAACACATGAATACACTTTGTGTACCCGCACACACAAAAACACACATCACAGATAGATCAAGATAAATACACAACACAGATAGACAGATACACACACACACACACACACACACACACCAGTTCTAAAAAATAGTACATGACTTTTTAGACTAAAATACTTTTTATTTTGCTTCTTTGGGTTGTTTGTTGTTTGTTTGTGGTTTTGGTAGTGGTAATTTTTTTGGTCTCTATTGTTTGTGCTGTGGTGGAGATTGGTTGGTTGGTTGGTTGGTTGGTTGGTTGGTTGGTTGGTTGGTTTGGTTTTGGTTTTGGTTTTTCTAGATAAGGTTTCTTTGTGTAGCCTTGGCTATCCTGGAACTAGCTTTGTAGATCATGCTGGCCTCAAATTCACGTAAGCTCCACCTGCCTCTACCTTCTGAGTGCAGGGATTAAAGTCTTGCACCACAATTGCCTGCCTTTTATTTTTACAAGATACTTGTCTTCCTTTAAGAACATCCTGCATCCTAAATGCCTAGTTTTATGGTTTCTTCCTAAAGCCTAAGAGCCAGAAAAAAAGTTCTTTGAGATGCAATTGGACCGTTGACTGGGCTGTGGCCAGGTTTTCTCCCCACTGCCGATGCTGCTGCAGCTGGAAGTCCCCACTGACGTAGACCAGCTCTGATGATAGGCTGTGAGGCAGGAGTGGCCAGCATATAGCCCTGGAACATTACTTGCATGAGAAATGTTTGCCCTTCCTTTCTACACAGAAAATTACATGGCTTACAAACGAAAAGGCCAGTACTTGATATACCTTCAATTACAAACAAAAGTAGTATAATTAGTCTTGAACTTGGCATCTCTACCATAAGCCTAGGGAGGTGGTAACTTCTTTACTCAAAAATTTTTATGAGCATTATTTGAGGAAGAACTGCTCATTAATAAGTCAGTCCTGGATGACTTCAAAATTGACTTCAAAAAGACAAGTCATAGAGAGGGTGGGAAAAGCCTTATTCAGTGGCTATTACTTTAAATATAAATATAAGATACAGAATATAAGGGACTAATGTATTTTAATATTGCAATGAGTCCAGAACATATTGCTGATATAAAATCGCCAGGTAGTCTGGGGAAAGAAAATATTGAAAGAAAACATAAGACCCAGAAAAATGTCTGATATTTGCTAAAACTAGATAGGAATGGAATGTTGTAAATCTTGCTCTTCCTTTGAAATTTAACATCAGAACTCGCCATGCATGCAAAGGACGTTGCCTGTCCTTTATTTTGTCAATGAAGTTCATTTAGTGAATGACGAGATTCAGTTTCTAACTTGGATCCTAGTCCGTTCCATTAGCATATTTCCCACGGTAGACAGCTGTTATACAGATACTGGATCTCACAATGAGCTTGGATGCCTTAAACTGGGATGAGGAGGAATCGGGTCTGTAAGGTGTGGTCTGCCATGGTCACCTTACACTGATCACCTTGTCATTCTGTCACCTTACAGCAACAAATATCTTACAGTTATTTCAGACTTTCTTGAAATAACAATGTTATTTCAAGATAGTCTGAAAAGTAAATTTATTGTATTTAAAGAAAGAGGGAGGGAGGGAGAGGGAGAGGGAGGGGGAGGGGGGTTCAGGAGAGAACTAAGCCAGCACTTACCATTCACACTAAGACTGAATCCAATTCTTCCAGACCAAAAAACTCTTTCAGTTGCACTAAAATCTACTCCCTCCACACTCGGGGGATAATTCCAACCCTGGCCATGTTTCTCTTATGGTGTCCAGCATCTGTTTTTGTTCTTTGCTGCCCCCTTTGGCCTTACTTTTCACTGCGTTCTCACAAAACAGCACAGATTGATGGGAGACAGCATTTCATTCCCTAAAATGTCTCCTCCCATAAATACAGTGAGCTATAAAACAAGGGCCCCAAGAAAAGAAGGGTAGATGAGAAGCAGTCTCAGCCTGAGGCCCGCAGAAACAAAGCCAGTTAGGAAGCAACATCTCTCTCAAGTTGTTTTGTTCCTTCAACAGCAGGTGCCTCTGATTCCCTTCTCTAGCGTTCTACCATCCTGACAACTGGTTCAGCCAGTCCCCTTGTACGTGGGAGTCTTTAGGCAGGCTTTCCAGCCAAGCCACATCAGAGGGGAATGCCTGGCCCACATGTCTCCTGAAAAGGTGACTTTCCCAGGCAAGGGATTTCTCCAGCCGTCCAGGGGCCCATAGCTATAGCTGGCAGCTTGGCGTCCACGCAGCTCTGCCACTTGGTACAGCTCGGTGAGCACTTTCCACTGGTGTTTCTTCTAAGACACCCATTCCCAGATGGTTTCCAGCACGGTGAGGTGGCAGGACTTTGGCCCACAGTCCCACATGCTGAGCTCTTTTTCAGGGAGGCCTGAGCCTCAAGGGATTGAGATTCAGAGGGAGGGATTGACCACTGTGGCTATCATCAATGGAGCTAACTGGACACAGAGCCCAAGGAAAATAGCACAGGAAAATATTCTGTTCGTCTGTCTCTAACTCATAGGAATTCATCTCTTGACTACAGAGCTTTGTACCAAGTCAGAGTACAATTTAAGATGTGACTGCCACTACAGGCTATCAGTTCTTTACCTTTAAATCTACACCGATTTAAGAGACTTGGCAGTGGCTTGGTTGCAATCATGGGAACAGTCAGCGAGGTATTTTGATGAAGTGTACAGTTGTGTCAAACGGTCTAAGTGCAAAAATACTTTTAAAGAAATGTCTTCTAGATCCTCAGGTTTCATGTACATGTGCATAAACACATGTACCTCTCCTCAAGTCAGTGTACTCATCTTTTTAAAAAAGTCACACCACTCACCCTTAGTGAACAGAAGGACGCACAACAGGGCATTGTGAAATTATCTGAGGAAACAGACTGGGCGATAATGCCAGACGTGGTGGTGGCACTGACTCACAACACTCAGAAGCTCTTGGAGAACCCTTCACAAGTGAAGTGCTTTTGAACAGTCCAACAAAATTAGGCAGCCTGGAAGACTCATCAGTCGCAGCCAGGCATGGTGGTGCATGCCTGTAATCCCAGCACTTGGGAGGCAGAGGCAGGTGGATTTTGAGTTCGAGGCCAGCCTGGTCTACAGAGTGAGTTCCAGGACAGCCAGGACTACACAGATAAACCCTGTCTCGAAAAAAAAAAAAAAAAAAAAAAGACTCATCAGTCAGCAGGCCAGACTCCCCCCCCCTGCCCCCCCCCCCCGGGGACTCGACCACCAACCAAAGAGTACTCATGGAGGGACCCATGGCTATGGCTGAGTATGTAGCAAAGGATGGCCTTGTTGGACATCAGTGGGAGGAGAGGCTCTTGGTCCTGAGGGGGTTCGATGCCCCAGTATAAGGGAACACCAGGGCAGGGGAGACCTGGAGAGGGGATAACATATGAAATGTAAATAAATAAAATATCCAATAAAAAGAAAAAAAAAGAAATCACTTTAAAATGGTTTCAAGGATGAATTACTTTGTAGATTTAGGTCGTACGACTCAGAATACGTTTAAAAACGTATCTGGGTCTGGTGGCATGAGCCTGTACTCCCAGCTAGCAAGGAAACTGAGGCAGAAGAAGCATAAGGAGAGGGACCCCCTAAGCCACTTAGTGGGATGCGTTCTCAAAAGGACAACAGCTCCACAGACAGGTGTGGACTCTTGCCTAGTGTCAGTCATCAGTGATGAGAAGAGGATCTGGTGACCCTGTGGAGAGAAAGTTCTAGTGATGCTGTCTACGCAGTAATGTTAACAAGTGCCCTCGGGACTGCACACACAAGCCCAGGATAAAGCCAAATAAAGCAGGATGCGATGCTTGTTTAATTCTAATTATAGGCTCATCCAAAACGAGTTTTGGGAAACCCCCATCCACCTGCAGCAAGACAGTTCGGATCAAGTTTTCGTTTCTACACTTAGTTGTTTCACATCAGAATCTCCATACTCGCATATGGTCTGTCGATCACACCGCTTTTTATAGTTATCAAGCTAATCCAATCAGCTGGTTCATCAGAAACAGGATGCTGAAGTTCAGGGGGAAACAGAAACTAAACCAATTCCAACTCAGAAGCAATCTATTGTGTCGCTAACGGAGGACAGCGAGTATCGAGGGACAGCCGCACTTAGACTCCAGTGGCCCCCCACCTTAAAATGACATAAATTTTATTTTAAGCTTTTAACATTTATACTATGTGAGAGTTTACCTTTGGCAACCCTGACCTCACAAGGAACAATTTTAGCTCTCGGTCACTGTAGTAAGTGCTCAGGGAGCACCTCCTTTATTTCAACTATTGTTAAGGTTCATGAGTAAAAGCTGTGAAGAACAACTGCCAGATGACATAAGCAGTCAGCACATACGCCAACTGAGAGCACAGGACACAAATATGTCACCAAACTTCAGACAAAAGTAAAACAATTTGCTAAAAAAAATGATACTAGACGATTGGGAAACGTTTTTGGATGTTGGAGAAAAAAATCTCATAATCAGCAGAACAGAGCCACGTTCGTTCGATTGCTGCCCTAACACTGAGTAAATGCAATGTCCACCTCGCAGGTTTGGAGACAGGCAGGAACCAGGAGAAGCTGTGCTCGCTGCAAAGCGAAAATTACCTGCCAACACTCCACTTGGTTTATGAGCAGGGCCCGGCTAAGACTCACTCTCGCGGCTTTCAAGTTCAATTAGACTATTGGTTGATTATAGCTCTGAAGCTCCCAAGATGGCGGGAGGGGGGAGGAAAGGCAAGACGCTTCTGTGGTTCTGTCTGAGATGGGGTCGGGAACGGCGGAGGAGGAGGGCAACGGAACAGAGCAAGCGGGGGATGAGAGAAGACAGAGCAGAGGGGGGTGCTGGGGGCGAGAATAGGAGTTTCCAAATGGGGCAGGGAGGTCCATCTATGCCTGTGTTCGTGAGGCAGGCTACATGTAAGTGTTCACATGTGTGTATTTGTGTATAGGGGCTACATGTGTATACATGTGTGTGGTGACATGTGTGTTTCTGTTCAAGGTTGTGTGTGTGTGTGTGTGTGTGTGTGTGTGTGAACATGAAAGTCAGAGGACAGGTCCAGATGTTGTTCGTTTAATTCCTGCAACATTTTAAGAGACAAGGTCTCTGGAACTCACCAGGCAGCCATGCTAGCTGTCCGACAGGCTTTTTGGTTTCCACCTGTCTCTACTACCCGCGTCACCACCCATAGAATTGCAAGCCTACACCACTGTACCTGGCTTGTAACGTTGGTTTTGACATGAAATTGAGTACAGGTTCTCATACCTGGGAGGCAAGAGGCTTAGCCACAGAGCCATCTCCCCAGATTTTTCTAGGCAATGATCTCACATGCTCATTGCCCTAATAGTACCAGAGTGGGAATTGGATGTTAGGTTTAGTCTGTCGTCTTCACTGTGGAGTGTATGTGAGATTATTTACTCTAATTTCCCACTGACCAAAAAGAACAAATAGCTACTAATGTGATCTGTAAGGCAGCCACCAAAGCAGATGTCTACAGTATTCACTGACACAGAACCTTACAACAATTATCCCTGAGTTCAAACTGCAAATTGTAAAATTATATGTATAGTTTCTTCCGATCAAGACAACTACAACTATATACTTAAGTGTTTGCAAAAAATATCAAAGAAATTTTGCTCTCTGAATAGTAAGATTCTATTTGTTCTTTTTTCTTTATACCTTCCAGAATGATCTGCTTTTCTAATAAAACTCTAACCTTGAATCAAGACCATAATTATAAAATAGCATATTTCTGTGTAACCAAAACATAGTGTCTTCCATTAAATGCTGATCTTCCTTCACGGGCTTAGACACTTTATTAACATCTAATGAGATTCCACGTGCAGGAGACAGTGAAAGAAGCAGAAACTCAATGCCCACCCTTGGATTTCTAATTTGTTGTTGCCATTCCGGATTCCTCTCCCATTTCCAGCCCCATGCTGCCCTATTTCCCTGCACTTGCTCTCATCTCTCAGAATCTACCCTGGGTCCATGTCAGGTGACACGCTCCCAGGTCTTGACATCCTCTTCTAGATGGAGTTCATGATAGCATCTTACCATCACCCCAAGTCTTCGCAGCACCCTCAGATTGCCAAGTTCTTCTAGGCAAGACACAAAGAAACTGCTCATTCTGTTTTTTCCATGCCAACATGTCTATCAACTCTTCATCCGCTATGGAATAGTGGTTTTATTTCTGATTGTGTGTGTGTGTGTGTGTGTGTGTGTGTGTGTGTGTGTGTCCCCACTCTCCAGTGTGTGCATGTATATGCATGCATGTATGGAGGTTAAAATTCCTATTTTTTTAAGAGTCTTTCACTAAACATGGAGCATTCTTTTTGTCTAGATTGGTTGGCCAACAGGCCCAGGAATCTAGATTTACCATCCTAGGTCTACTGTTGCAGATATATACCACTGTACCTAGCTTTTACAGGAAGTGTGGGCAGGGCCTCATCCTCGCATAGAAAGCATTTTACCCACTGAACCATATTCTCAGCCCAAGAGTTATCATTTTGTACTCTTGTAAAAGTCAAAAGGCTTTTAAGCACAAAAAGAAAAAGAAAAAAAAAACCATAGATCTGTATTGCTTATCTTCCATTACCGATTGTATTTTGTATTGTATTTTAATTGTACATATACTTAAGAAATTATAAAGGAATATCATAACTCTATAATCCTGCTTCTTTTGAATTGTGCAAATGTATGCTAATGCTTTACCTTCTATTACAGGTGGTTCTGGGAGTAAACAGCGAATTTATCGTTGAGGTAATGTATAACAACTATCTTCTCTACCTAAATGAAGAGAAAATTAGACGGCAAAGCACATCGTGTACTACAAATTAAAATATTAGAAGCTGCAGTTATCCTGACAAAAGTCAAAGACAGAACCTGGGCCTAACTGAAATAGCACAGGAAGGCTGCGGGTCTTGATTTCCATGCCTCTAAAGCATGATTTCTTGTCTTAGCAACTTTTACTCTTCAAACATGCTAGTAGCCTATTTACAGGTTTCTCAACCTATAGAAAAATAAATGAAAGATGCCACTGATGCTCTGTAAATGAAAGAATTTGTAAAAAAAAAAAAAAAATGCGTAAATGGGATCTTCTAGAGACATGAGACCATCCCAACACAGTTGGGGTGGAGAGGTTAAGTCTGCCCAGAATTATAAATTAGAAAATCAATTCCTTTGTTCCTCAATTTATTGTTTCCTCTGGCCACATCTTACAATGCTAAGCTATTGTCTAAGAACACGGTCCCCCAACACTATTAGAAACATGAATCATTTTTGCTTTAGGTAAAAGAACTGGACGTTGAAAATGGCACCACAACCTGGCAGACTGTCAGAAGACAAAAGCGGGAGTGGATCAAGTTTGCCGCAGCCTGTCGGGAGGGCGAGGACAACTCCAAGAGGAATCCAATTGCCAGAGTGAGTGATGGAAGAAGCAGGGGGTAGCCTGAGCTCATGGTCAAAGCATTTGGAAGAAGCAGGGGTAGCCTGAGCTCATGGCGGAAGCATTTGCATTCTGGAATTTTTCAGGGACTTGCAGCCTGAAGCAGTCCACAGCAATTTTTAAAAGGATAGCTTGTTGTCGTTGGCCAGTGCTGATCTCATGTTATTTTTTTCAGTGTGTGTGCATGCAGTATGTGTGTGCAGATGTGCGTATGTGTGTGCACACATGCATCTGTATGACAGTATCTGTGAAGGCCATTCGATGACCTCAGCTGGGCCCCTCAGAGCTCTTTCCCCATCTTGTTCTCACTGACTGGGAGCTCACCAATTAGGCTAGGCTGGGTGGCCAGGGAGCCCCAGGGATCTTCCTGTTCCCACCTGCCACGCACCTGGATTACAACACGCACCGCCACACCCAGGCTTCTTTAATGTGGGTTCTGGGCATCAAACATTGGCCCTCATGCTTACAAGGCAAGCACTTGGGTGACCAAGGCATAGTCCCAACCCTAGGACACCCAGCATGAGTCGATGGGCCTGTCTCCTGTGCTCTGCTCATTGTACCCTGCACATGTCACAAGTTTATGACAGCAGGAGACCTGACTCCAAAACAATTGTGTAAAGATGCTGCTGCAAATGAAAAACAAATCTCTAAGCCCGGCAACTAAGAGTGTTTTTATAAAGAAAATTTCAATTTCATTTGTGTGAGAGGGATGGATGGGAAAGAGGGAGTATGAGAAAGAGAATGTGTGTGTGTGTGTGTGTGTGTGTGTGTGTGTGTGTGTGTGTGTCTGTGTCTGTGTGTCTGTGTGTGTGTCTGTGTCTGTGTGTGTGAGAGAGAGGGGGCGGGGGAGGGAGACTATGACGAAGAATAACTCATGGAGTCTCTCCTTCCATCAGGTGGGTTTTGAGGTGCAAACTCAGCCTGTCAGGCTTGGCTGCAAATGCGTTCACACAGGAGCGCTCTCACTGGCCATAAAAGCTAAGAGTCCTAGCGAGCATTCACAAGGAAAGGCTAGCAATGAGATAGAAATACTAGAAAAACATGCACTTACTCTGTCCATGGAAAGTTGGAGGCCACTTAATTCTGGCCATCTTGACCCTGGACCTTCACTGAAATCAAGGAGGGTTGTCCACCAAATCCCTTCTTCACAGCGTCAGGATGAAAACAGAGCGAATGTCTGCAAGGTTGTTGCACTGTGTTCAAGAAAGAGATACATCCTCTCTCACCGACATCCAGATTTGAGGAAAACTTGAAGATACTGTTTCCACATAACTCTTCATGAGTTATAGAGATGTTACCCTGGGTGCATTCTCCTTGGGGGAATTGCTAGGTTTTCTCCTAGGTAGAAAAGATCTTTAGAATTGAGCTAACACAGGATATATTTCCAGCTTCTTTGAATTGTGATGTTTAGGTAGCAAATCTTTTAACACATATCCTCTTCTGCAATATAGAGGTAAGATCCAAAATTCTAATGGTTTAAATTTGTGGAAATAAAACTATTAAAGCAAAACCCAAAATGGCAGATAGAAAGATAGATAGATAGATAGATAGATAGATAGATAGATAGACAGACAGATAGATAGATAGATAGATAGTAGATAGATAGATGATAGATAGATACATAGATAGAAAGATAGATACATAGATAGATAGATATAGATAGATAGATAGATAGATAGATAGATAGATAGATAGATAGATGCATAGATAGATAGATAGATAGATAGATAGATAGATAGTATTTTTGTTGTCTCTAAGCACCAGTTTTTCATCTCACGTTTTTCACTTACATATCATTGTAAGTTTCTAAGCAAAGAAATACTAATATAAACCAAATTCTTTTTTAAAAAATCGAAAGAGACACTGGGAATGTAGACCAGTTTGTAGAATGCTTACCTACCATGCAAACATTTTTGGATCTTGTCCCTAGAACTATATGGAACCACGCGTGCTTTTTCGTGCCTGTAATTCCAGCTCTGGAGGGAGTGGAGGGAAAAGGATCAGAATTCATGGTCACCTTCAGCAAGGTTGAGGCTCACCTAGGCTGTTTCAAAAATAAAAGCAAGGGAGGCAGGCTGCAGAGATGGCTCAGACTTGGAATTCAGTTCTCAAAATGCATTTCAGGGGGCTTGCTCTTGTCTCTAATTCCAGCTCCAGGAGGGTCTGATGCCTATGGCCTCCAAGGGCACCTACTTTCACACACACACACACACACACACACACACACACACACACACACACACTTGTATAATCCTGCAATAAGCCTATGAGCTAATGTCATTTCATCCACCGCAGTTTGAAGCTTGGAGAGGCTCAGTTGTGATGTTCCACCTCCGACTACACTGTACCTAAGTTAGGTCCCAAGCCCAGCCATCTCTCTTGTAGATTAGATCCGACTGTGAAGTGAGCCAGAGGATAACTTACCGAATCTCTGGAGCGGGGATTGACCGGCCACCTTATGGAGTGTTCACCATCAACCCTCGGACTGGAGAAATCAACATTACCTCAGTGGTGGACAGAGAGATAACCCCACTGTTCCTTGTAAGTCCCGGCCATGGATTTTTATTAATTTTTTTAAAAATTTTTCCTCCTTTTGAAAAAAAAAAAGAAAGTTAACCAAGTCTCTGGATTAAGAATAAAATAGTAGATTGAAACAATTGAAAGGTTTGGAAGAACAAGTCTGAAATAGTCAAGTTGGTGTCCCATGCATTACACCTGTTTATGAACAAGTTCCCATGACATCTCAATAGCGAGGCTCCGGTGTACTCTGAATCGTATTTCATATTCTGAGAAATAGTATCTCAAGCGTGTTGCTAAGTAAGTGGAGAAAGACAGCCTCGCTCTGTTTCCCCCAGATCCACTGCCGTGCTCTCAACTCCCGAGGAGAAGACTTGGAGAGACCGCTGGAGCTCAGAGTGAAAGTCATGGATGTGAACGACAACCCCCCAGTCTTCACTCAGAATGTGTACACAGCCCACATCGAAGAGAACAGCGACGCCAGTGAGTGTGCCCCGCCCCTTTACTGCACTGTCTGTCCCTTCCTCCTCAGACGCCTTGGGAAGGCTGACACGCTGGCCTACTCAACTATCGGGAAAAGCCAAGCTCTGTTTTGAATAGACCCCAAACCTTCCAATGTCTAGAAATAGAAAAATAGATAGTTAGATAGATAGACTCCTATTCGTAGATGATTCTTACACACGCAGTTGAGCCGGTGTTCACCATCGTTCTCAGAAACGGGTGATTGACTTACTCTGAAGAAGTAAACTGAGAAAATCAAAAACCACAACAGACTCCATTCTGGTCTATGACTCAAAAGGTCATGGCTGAACCACAGGAGAGAGAGAAGGTGCAGGAGACATTCTCCGCATCAGAGCCACCATGTCTTCAGGCAGCAAGAGACAGTCTGTTCTCTCTGTCCCTCTCTCTCTATATATATATCTTTCTTTGTCTCTCCCTGTCTCTCTCTGTCTCTGTGGCTCTTTATCTCTCTCTCTCTCTCTCTCTCTCTCTCTCTCTCTCTCTCTCTCTCTCCTCCCTCTCTGCCCACTCGCATCTCCCTCTGGTCCTCAGATATTCTTTTACCTTTCAGTTCTGCATCTCACATTATACCTTGAAAGACATTCCAGAGGCAATAATAGCAAAATTGAAAAGAAAGATGGAAAAACACATACGTTCTGAACATACAGAGTAAGAAGGCGTGAGAAGGCAGAAAGGTTTTCTCTAAGGGACACAGGGGAGGTGGTTGGAGGCGGGGCGGGGGAGGGGGGAAGGACTCTGCCCTTAGCTTCTTGCTGACATTCCTAGGAGCAGCCTTGGTGAGGGAAAAGGAGAAAGCCACACCCAGTTTAGTACTATTTCCTCCTCTTTCTCCTCCTCCTCCTCCTCCTCCTCCTCCTCCTCCTCCTCCTCCTCCTCCTCCTCTTCCTCCTCCTCTTTCTCCTCTTCCTCCTCCTCCTCCTCTTGCTCCTCCTCCTGTGAGCACAGCTTCAACACAATCACCTTCACAGGAGCAGGACACACCTTCATAAGCTCCAGCTCCTGTTGCCCATGCTTCTTCTGTTTAAGAGCACCGAGGTTCTCAGCAGTAGGAGGCTTCACTCTGAGGTCTGGGAGATGAACTATTGGCCTCTTCTGGAAAATCAACCTTGCAGATGGATATTGCCTGTGGGGAGTGTCCAAGGGGGCTGTTCTTTCTCTGCATGAATAATTAAGAACTTTTTATATTTCTCTGAGCAATTACTCACTTTGATAACTATATAACTTTTACTTTGATAAATAATCTCCGAGTGCAAACAGTCACAGTTCTGCTATAAGTGACAATTAGCAATAGACACATTTGCCAGGTACGATAGCATGTGCCTTTGATCCAAGCACTCCAAGGGCAAAGGTAGACACACCTGCAAGTTTGAGGCCAGCCTGGTCTACAGAGATACCCTGTCGCAAAAAAGATACGCAATAATGATTACGATGTTGAATTTAACTAAGTTATCAGCTTCTTAATTAAACAATAGAAAATAATTTCACAAGTCCATGGTAAAAACCTAATCAAGTCACTTCTGTTGACTTTATGACTGAACTTTTTCATATATTAAAGGATACCAATTTGCTACTAACTTATCATTGACAGAATGAAAGAATAAACTGCCAAGAATTTTCATAGGTTGGCTACTGTTGTTTTTGTAATCACTGATGTGGGTGCTGTAACTCCCTGCTGTAAGCTACAGTAGCATACTCTCAAGGAAGTGTGTGGGGGGGAATAGAAGGAAATACCAGCCACCCTTTTTATACCTTCTACCTGGAGGGATTGACTCTAGTAGAATTCCAACCATTCTCCATCTCCATCCTCACTTATAGATGCACTGGTGGTAAAGTTAAGTGCCACAGATGCAGATGAAGACAATCACTTGAATTCTAAAATTGCATACAAGATCATCTCCCAGGAGCCCGCCGGTGCACCCATGTTCATGGTGAACAGGTACACTGGAGAAGTCCGCACGATGTCCAATTTCCTTGACAGAGAGGTAAAGCCTTCCGTGAATGAATGGTAACAATGAATTTGGTTTTGTAAAGACAAAAATGAGATAATTTGTGCATGACCTTAATCCAGTGCTCAGGATGGAAGGAAAAATACTCTAGTCATTTCTTAATGAAAACTAAATGATCAGTGATACAGATTTCGTTTAATGGCACTGGGTTGGTGTCTTAGTGAGGGTGTCTATTCCTTCACAAACATCATGACCAAAAAGCAAGTTGGGGAGGAAAGGGTTTACTCAGCTTATGCTTCCACACAGCTGTTCATCACCAAAGGAAGTCAGGACAGCAACTCAAGCAGGTCAGGAAGCAGGAGCTGATGCAGAGGCCATGGAGGGATGTTTCTTACTGGCTTGCTTGAGTTCCAGATATAGTCAACATGACAACCAGGAATAGCCACTACAGTTGTGTTGGAGTCACAAGACCTAAGCCTTCTGGTTCTCTTTCATTCTAATTAAGCAACACAGTATGTACAATCTACTGGTGAGGGGCTCAGATCGGGATGGAGCCACAGACGGGCTGTCCTCCGAATGTGACTGCAGAATCAAGATTTTGGATGTCAACGATAATTTCCCCATCCTGGAGAAAACCTCAGTAAGTCATTATTCTAATTATCTTTCTCCCTTGTCAATGATCAGTTTGCCTTTATGCTTATTCTGAAGCCTGGCTATTACACTGTGGGAGAACTCAGCTTCATTATATAAACTTAACATTTCTGATGAATGGTAAAACACACCCATATGTTTGTCTTTTTATTTTTTTAACATTCTATATTTTACTTTAAAATATTTTTGTTTTGTTTTTAACAGCTTTTAATTTTTATTTTTATTTCTATCTGCATTGGTGTTTTGCCTGCGTGTATGGCTGTGTGAGGATGTCAGATTCCCAGGAACTGAAGTTATAAACAATTGTAAGCTGCCATGTGGATGCTGGGAATTGAGCCTGGGTCCTCTGGAAGAGCAGTTGGTGCTCTTTAACTGCTGTACCACTTTTCCAACCCTATCTTTTTTATTTTTATTTACATTTATTTCTCTCTCTCTCTCTCTCTCTCTCTCTCTCTCTCTCTCTCTCTCTCTCTGTCTCTGTGTGTGTGTGTGTGTGTGTGTGTGTGTGTGTGATGTGTCAGCACACATGTGCTATGGTGCACATGTAGGAGTCAGAGGACAACTTGCAGAAGTTGGTTCTCTCTTTATATCATGTAGGTCCCAAGGTTCAAACTCTGGTTATAAGTCTTAGCAGGAAGTGTCTCAACCCACTGAGCAACCTTTCCTGCCCCTATATATTTATTTTTTTACTTATGGTTCCAAGCAAACCCCCTCTGTAAAACCAGTCCCCTCCACATACTCTACTCACAGAAATGTGGGAAGTTGCTGATCCAATGAAACAATAGTAGCACTTTTGATTAGGCATTGCAAGTTGCTGAGTTAATTATTCTAGAGTCCCAGACATCCTCAACTCCCATTCTCACCTTCATCACAAAGTATCATCAATCTGGGACGAGGGAGGTAGTGCCGTTGGCATAAGAGTTGCCTAGCATGCTTGGAGCCCTGGGTTTGATCCCCAGCAACAGTGTTGTGTGGCATACCTGTAGTCACGGCTCTTGAGAAGCAAAAGCAAAAGGAACACAAGTTCAAGGTCATTCTCAGCTACATAACAAAATCAAGACTAGCCTGGGCTATGTGAGACCGTAAGTTAAAAAAAATTACAAAATCAAAAGAGCAGAACCAGGAATGGTTTGTCACCTGTTTCAATAAAAATATCTCTCCTCCTTCTTCTTCTCCTTCTTCTCCTTCTTCTCCTTCTTCTCCTTCTTCTTCTTCTTCTTCTTCTTCTTCTTCTTCTTCTTCTTCTTCTTCTTCTTCTTCTTCTCCTCCTTCTCCTCCTTCTCCTCCTTCTCCTCCTTCTCCTTCTTCTTCTTCTCCTCCTCCTCCTCCCCCTCCCCTCCCCCTCTCCCTCCCCTTTCCGCTTCCCCTTCCCCTTCCTCTTCCTCTTTGTTCTTCTTCATTCCTCTCCCACATCGTCTCTCATTACCTTGTGCTGGAACAGTGACGGGATAAGCAGTGCCTCTGAAGAGTTTGTGGCCCACAAAGTCCGATATTTACTATTTGGCCATTAACAGATTATTTAAAAATATGTCATTATTTACTTAAAAGAGAAAAGCAAGTCAAAAATAAATATGAAAAGGGTGAAGCAGCAATGGAATATTGATTTCACATGTAGCCCGTGAAAACATATCTTATTATCTTAAAATGATACAAAAATCGCTGGCGTAGATGTTTGTATTTTAGAGGATAATCATATAATAGTAAATGTCTTTCTTCCTTTGCAAATCCATGACATGGACTTTACCTGTTTCTTTCAGTACTCAGCAAGTATTGAGGAAAATTGTCTGAGCTCAGAACTGATAAGACTGCAAGCGATCGATCTTGATGAAGAAGGCACTGAAAACTGGTTGGCACAATACTCCATCCTCTCTGGCAATGATGGGAACTGGTTTGAAATCCAAACAGATCCAAAAACCAATGAAGGCATCTTGAAATTGGTCAAGGTAAGCATGGGATCCATAAGGGTTCCTTCCAAAGAAGATCCCAGTGATTCTGAGGTTAAGAATATGCCTTCCTCCGAAAGTACTTCAGAGCCTGAAAGCCTTTCATATTTATGAGTTTCCTAGACTGTGATGAAGGAGTCTTCCTGGCCAGCAACACAATCTTTATTATCAAGAAAGCTAAAACTATATTGTTCTCATAGTGCTCAATATTTCACTGAGAAAATAAGGAAAGTACCCTCAAAGTAAGTAGTATGTTCTTTACAACAAATAGCAATGCCAGGATATGACGTAATGCCCATCAAGGAGTGAAATACTGGTGGGATAGGAGAAGGTGAGATCTTTCTCCAGGTTTGTTGGAAAAGGCTTCATGCAGCAAGCAGAGGAACTGAAGACCCACTCATTTGGAGTGTTGATGTAATAACAAAAGGAGAAAACACTAGTCTTTACTAAGCAACTGCAATATTCCACACCAGCCATCATGCAAGAAAGCCCATCTGTAGGAAGGCTGTGCACACAGACCCTCCTCTAACCCACGCCACTCTGGGAAGAAAAGCTGTGAATCTCTTTTCTAGAAAATGAGACAAACTCAAAGATTGAATCGCTTCAGTTCTCCTGGGGGGCAAATGGCAAAGATGGGATCCAACCAGGTCTGTGAGATCCCAGGCTGGAGATGGGAAACCAGGATTCAACAAAGACCCAGTGCTACTCACGTCAGCCTCCGGAACACTGTCTCACAGGCAGTGCCCAGCACACCTTGTTTCTACCATGACCTTTCCACCTGTGACCTTTCATGTCCCCACATCAGTCACTCTAGATCAAAAGACCAAATTCACCTTTCATCTGGGAAACTCAGTTCAAAGGTGACTGTTTCTCAGGGTGTGGCTTTTACTTGAGTGTGGCTAACAAAGGAGCCATCTTGTCAACCAGACCTAGTGCAACTAAGTTACAATATTGGGCAGATGGTAATAGCACGATTTCTTATCATTGTTTGCATCATCTCAATAATGATTATATGTTTGCCTACATCCTAGATATTGTCTCCTTTATTCTGTCATTACTACTTTAGAGAGATTCTCAGATGTGAATTCTACAAAAGGAGGTTGGAGTCCTAATTACTCAGCCAATAATAATGGGTGATTTTTGGTCCACTATAGATTTACTTTTTATTTTTTATAAAAAGAAGTGTCATTTATTTCATTTAAAGGTTTTTTTATGTAAACAGTTGGACTCCAAAATCATCTCAAGTTTAAGCCATGGGCTTAGGAATTGGACATATAGCCCAGTGATAGGGTACCCATCAAGCATGCTCAAGGGCCTGGGTTCTAGTCCCACCCTCATAACAAACAAAAATAAATAAATAACAAATGACCCTATAAATTTAACTGACCTACACACAAGCAAAAGGTTTCAGTGGTCGGATGCATAAAAATGCTTACAAAACTAAAATTATCTCAATTTATACATCAGAATTGCACAATTGCAGGACTTTGCTCTAGTGTATAATCTCCGCATGAAGTTTCTTATTCTATCTAAAGGGAGCCCTGGGCTGGGGAAATGGCACGGATGGTAAAGCACTTGCCATTAAAATGTGAGGACCGGAAGTTCAAATCCTCGGAACCCAGAAAAAAGTCACTTGGGCATGAGGGCCCATCTGTAACCCAAGAGCACAGGAAATAGAGACCACAATGTCCTCAGAGAGAGAAGGAAACCCAACATCAGCCTTAGGCCTACACACACACACACACACACACACACACACACACACACGTACCTATGACACTCATGAAAACACACTTAAACACATCTATATACGCCACACCCTCGTCGTCGTCCTCCCAAAGAACTCTTTACTATTCAAGCCTGTTTGTTTCTGTCTATCATTTCAGACGCTGGATTACGAACAGGAACCTAACATTTACCTCAGCATTGGCGTGAGAAACCAAGCTGAGTTTCACCATTCAGTGGCATCCCAGTTCCAAATGCACTCCACCCCTGTGAGAATCCAGGTGGTTAACGTGCGGGAAGGACCGACCTTTCGCCCAAGTTCCATGACGTTCAGTCTACGAGGAGGAGGAGTGAGGGGAGACTCCTTAATGAACTACGTGCTTGGCACGTACACAGCCATAGATATGGACACTGGGAGCCCCGCAACAAACGTCAGGTATGGCAAGCACTTGCTGATCTTGGTGTGGCAGTTCTAGCCACTGTTCATTCGTGTGGTGTGTGCTACAAAACTTGTGTAGTGTTTGGGGAAAGGGGTTTTTTTCTCTTGTTGCTTATTTTAAAGGATTGTGACCCCATTTGGCAATTTCTTGGCAATTTAATAACACGCTAGTGGGAGCTCTGGCTACTTCGAGAGTCAATGCATCTGGGAAATGGTTGCAACATTAAAGCACTACCAATGTTGCCATGAGACTCTCTTTGATCTTTTGAGCTCAGCTGTACTACCCTGTCCTAAGCCTCTATAGGTTATATTGTAGCCAGTGGCACGCCATAAAGAATGAGTCACTACCTGTTTCCATAAAACCTGTGACTATCTTTGAGATGACTTTCAACTCTCTGCTTGACCTAAAAGGAAAAAGAAAAGAAAAGAAAAGAAAGAAAGAGTGAAAGAGGCTGAGATATAGGTGCTTCAGAAATATGCGAAAACAAAGAACAAAGGCAGGAAAAGAGAACGGTATACATTAGGGGCACTGGGCATGGAGACTATACACAAGAGACGCTAGAAATCACTAAAATGGTCTCCTCAGGCTTTTCAACTGTATCTCCTCCTCTTCCTCCTCAGTTCTTGTAGAGTGAACAAAGTCTATCAATGTAATAACCTAATTGACTTTGAGGAAAACTTCTGAGGTCTGCCCAGTGACAGAGAGGATCAGAAGAAGGACGTGCAGGTGCTTGACCTCACCTGCTGGAGAAGCGAGCGTTCTTCCGATCAGCTTAAGTCCTTCAGATCCTTAACCAAGGCAAAACCCAGACAGAAAGGCAGCTAAGGGCTACCACCAGCTCCTGAGCAAGCCAGCAGCCAGGCCCTCTGATACCAGCCTGCCTCACACCCACAACCAGCGATCAGAGTCTGCCATGCATAAAAATAAATATTTGTTTTTCAAACTAATAGGATATTTGGTACAGCTTAATATTATAAATTAATAAACCTGATATATATGCATACATTTTACTATATAATTAAAAATCGAGAAGAGGAATGATGAAGTATTGTTGTCAACTTAACACAATACATTTAATACTAGATTCTCACTAGGATGCACACACACACACACTCACATTTTGTAAACTAAGACAATTGTCATGATGAATCAGACACAAGCATGGGTTCATTGTATTATAGTTCTGATGTGATTTAAAAGTCTAACTTTCACAGAAGTGTAACGATGAGCATGTTTATTTAAAAACAGGTATGTCATAGGCCATGATGCAGGCAGCTGGTTAAAAGTTGATTCAAGGACTGGTGAGATACAGTTTTCTAGGGAATTCGACACGAAGTCAAAATATATTATGAATGGGATTTATGCAGCAGAGATCCTGGCTATAGATGGTAAGAAACTTCTTTTCAATATTTTAATAAGATTAATAGATGAATACAATTACATGAACTATTATTAGTACAACTACCTTAATGTTGACAGTCGTGTCAGTCAAAATTTATTATTTAATGGTATAAATGAAACTTAAAACAGAAAGTTTTAAGTATGTTAGATTAAGAACTGAACTTATCAAACTTAAAAAATAGAATTTAATTACACACATAACCATAACTTTGATACTGGTCATAATTTATCTCACCTAGTTCCAAATCAGAATCAAGTGTGTTTTATAGAATGAAATATAAAGGTTAGGTATTGTGTAAATAAATGTTTGTCTCTATTTATGACCACATAGCTTGAGTGTGGCTAATCTCACTTGTGGAGTATGTGAGGAATGCTTCCCCACAGTCAGGATTACAGACTGTGCCCAAAGTTCACGACAGGGTCACCTTGGTGGGCGGCAGCGAGCCTGGAGCTTGCAAACTTTAGTCACCAGAACTGAGCTATGATGGGACACCTTCCTGTTGCTTAAACAGACGACCCTGTACATTGCAAGGTACTCTTGGTCAAGAAAGCTTCAGGCGATTGATATTCCACCATCTTTAAGCAAAGATTAACCCACTTCCTTCATAGGAAAATCGATGACATATTCCTTCTGGAGACTAGCAACAGGAATTTGTTTATTTGTCGATAATCAATGATTCTCCAGAACGATGCCTAGGAAGCCAGCCGCTGTGGAGCGAATGAAGTCAGAAAGAAGAGAGATAACTATCTCAACTGTCTCCCTAGAGGAAGTGTGAGGAGGCTGGAGAGTGAACAGCTCTATCTGGCCTTTACCATATATGGAGAGAAAGGCCGATGACTCAATGTATGCTTAAGGCAAGGCAGAGGTAGCAGTTAGTGAACTGCTCTCAATCTGACCTTCAAAGTGTTCAGAGAGAAAAGTGAGCCTCTATCTGGACACTTTAAAGGTGAATGACTAAATGCAAGGCTCAGAAAAAAAAAGAAAAAAACCTAAAAGCACAATAAAGTCCAAGAAATGAGCCACAAGTTCTTGTCTTCACCCAGAGCGCCTCTTTCAACGTTCAGCTCAGTTAAATATCTAACATTTTCCTGCTTTTCGTCATCATTCTGGAGGGCTAATTTTTTTCAAAACAGAGTCTAAGCACATTGATCATACTTTGGTCATATGTGAAAATCTGCAATAAGTAGAACAAAACGATAGCTATGGCTCAGGAAAGAAAAGAAAAAGCTTTACCGAAATGCACAAAAGATTTAAAAGGGTTTTGCTCACCTACGCACAGGATCCGTGTAGGCAGAGGGCATCATTGTCTGGGTAGTTTTCCTTGAGCCAGAATGTGTACACATCAAGCAAGTAGGTGGAAGCCCTGGAGAGCAAGTTCTGTAACAACAGCTTCTGCTTTAATTAACAAATCACAAGGCCACAAGTCAGAACCAACTATGGAACATGGTGCTATGACTCTAACAAAAGAGTAAGCAAACAGACACTGTAGAAAGTCTCGTGGTGATAAACTAAGGGAACAGAATCAAATGTGATAAAGACAGGCTCTTGATTTATCATCCAAAAGCATCTTTGAGGTAGACAAGATGGCTCAGTGGGTAAAGGTCTTTGCTGCCAAGCCTGATGACCTGAGTTCTGCCTCTAGGACTCACATGATGGAAGTAGACAATCAACTATTGCAAGTTGTCCTTTGACCTTCATGTATTCAATGCGGTGTGCACACACAGAGACACGTGCACACATACATATACACAGGCACGCACACACAAACACACATATACAAGCACACACAAACACAGACAACAAATACACAAACACACACACATAGATAGATAGATAGATAGATAGATAGATAGATAGATAGATAGATAGATAAATGTAATAAAATATTGCCCTTAAGTGTACTAACATCTTGTAATATTATTTAGCTAGCTAACCTAGAGAGAGAGGATAATATCTTGAGTTTTCAAATGAGAAAATCAAGGCTCCTTGCACGGTGAAAACAACAATACTTTTTGCACTATAACACATAAAGCAGGAAGCAGACTTCACTCAGACCCCAATTTTTATCTTCTGGCATTTTCTAATAAGCTATCCTTTGTTTCAAGTAGATTAGGGGGAAACTTGATCTTTTTTCCAGAAGAGTCATTAGAGAGAGAAAAACAAAATTTCTTACCAACAACAAAAAAAAAAAAAACAGAATAAAATATGCAAGCAATTGTAACTCCCCCACACACCAGAGTTATGAATAGTGTAGCATGCACAGAGCCTGTCAGACCCTGACTGGGGAGGCTGACAGCTGCAGTGGGGTCTGCCTCATTAGGACAGGCTGAGAAGAGCAAAGGATGAACGTTCTTTGAAGGACACGCCCTCTTCCGTCCTCATGTCCATTGAGATCAAGGGAATGAGAGGAAGAGAAAACACATCTGCAGAAGAGTGAGCAGCATACACGAGAGGAGAAAGGCTGGACGAATGCCAGGGAACCCACGTGACTAGAGCAACCCAGCCAGCCAGAAACCATCACGCCTCACACGTCACTCACACTACTCACACTTCCTACGGCATCGACGTGGGATATGAAATAAGATCTCCTCCCTGGCATTGCCTACCCTAACTCCCACGATGCTCTCCTTTGCAGATGGCTCTGGGAGAACAGCTACGGGAACCATATGCATTGAGGTTCCCGACGCCAACGATTACTGTCCCGTCATTTATGCCGAAAGTAGAAGTGTCTGCACCCAGGCTTCCTCGGTCAGGATCTATGTCAGCGATCATTCTTTCGGGGCTCCCTTTACCTTTTGTGTAGTTGACGAGTCACCAGACACAGCGAACATATGGGATATCAGGTCCATCAATGGTAAGTAGACTAGAAAGGCGCTCGTACTCGAAGGTCCAAAGCAAAGCAATGACTAAATATAGTCCAGTAGTCAAACACAATTTTATGTCTCTTTCTATGTCATAATTACATTAAATAAAAATTTAAATTAAAAGCCAGGTGGCCATGGCACACACCTTTGATCCTACTACTTGGGAGGCAGAGGGAGGTGGATCTCTGTGAATTCAAGATCATCCTGGTCTACAGAGTTGAGTTCCAGGTTAGCCCAGACTACAGACTGAAACCCTGTCTCAATCAAGTATACTACACATTTGGGAGGTTAGAAATCAGTCTGAAGAAAAATGTCAAAATACTTCAACACTTAAGTTAAAAACTATAATGTGTAAATACAAGCTAACTCATCGTTTTATACGCGTTGGCAGTAAACCAATACTTAATCCCTTGAAATAAACATGCAATTTGACAAACACCAAAGGTCACACTCCCCCATAATCCCAGGCAAATACAAAGATGTCTCTCAAATCCTCCTATCCTGAAGATATTCACTCACTTTCTTCTCACCAATAAAATTGTTTCTAAAAGGAGCTTTTATATCCTTATATAGAAGTGTAAAAAGGTAAATCCAACTCGTCAAATATTACAGAAATAGTTGAGCAAATCATGGGACATGTCACTAAGATGCGGTACTCTAGAGTGTGACAGTACATACCACAGTCGATGACAAGGGTAACTGATAGAAAAAGACAAGTATGGGGTGTGGCTCTCTCTGTATGCAGAACCTTCAACTCTGACCCTAAAAACATAGAACTTGGAGAGAGGAGCTGAGTCCGCCTAGGGCATCCGGAAGGGTTTCTTCCAGGGATTTTAACCGGTTCCCCCCATCTTCTTTGTTCTCCAGGAACCTCTGCAATCCTTATGACCGAGCAGACTTTGTCCCCAGGACCCTACCAAATCCCCATCCTCGTGAAGGACAGCCACAACAGAGCGTGTGAACTGCCACAGACCGTGCTGTTAGACGCCTGCTTTTGTGATGACCACCGTGTATGCTTGCACTCCAGCACCACAGGCATCTACAGTGGGGACCCCACCTGGGTGACGGATGACATGTACGGGACTGCCACCGACGATGGAGTTAGTCAGTCAAACGTCAGACTTGGCCCAGCGGGGATCGGCATGATTATTTTGGGGCTCTTGCTACTGCTCTGTAAGTACTACACAGAGTCTCTTCTTCCTAGGCACACCAGGATTACTAAGTTCATTTGGCCATTTCTTTCTGGTATCTGTAGCCACCTTGGGGCTGACAAGGGCTCACACCTTTTGATAATGATAGCTACAAAGATCAAGGGTTTTGTGATCTTCCAAAAAAAAAAAAATGGGAGCCATGTAAAATCATTAAGTTTAACACAGACATATATAAAATAAATCCTATAATAGAAACTTTGTAAATATGATTCAAAGTAGAAAGGCAAGACCAAAAAAAAAACCTCAAAGGAGATAAGTTGTGGAATTGTTTACAGACACGGATTTAAACGTGGCTCTGAGAGTTGAGGATTTTCTCAGAATGGTAATGTAACACAATCCAGGGCAAAGAGCAGTCCGGGAGCTCTAGCCAGGTGGGATATTGCAAGGCACTACTCAGGCCCCTGGGCTAAGTCTTGAGCATCAACAAAATAGCAACTAGCAGGCTGGGGGAAGAGATAAAGGGCCGAGCACATGGAGGAAGTAGAAGCAGTAAACCAAGGGCGGGAGAGGAGGCTCTTGGGTAATAAACCTAGAGCAGTAAGAGCTCTGGGCTTTGGTCCCAGGCAATGAGGAATCAATGATTTCTGGGCTCTTGGGTGAGCTTCTGCTCCTTCCAATAAAGCAGGATCCAGGGGAAGTGGTTTCAAGAAGCCCCAGACTCTACTCTAAGACCCTGGTCCTAGGAATGTCAAAGCCCTGAGCAAACCTCTCGGAAGGAAGCTCACCTTCTGTGTGTTTTATCTTCAAACATATGGGTCTTCAAAAGAGAGTTCAATTATGTATTTTAGATTTCCCCTAAAATATTTAGACTTCATGGGGAATCCAGCACCGGCTCCTTAATCAAAATGATTAAACCGTACTATCGATACATGTTTGTGAATGAGCATAAATTGAAACATTGTTATTTTGAGATATAAGAAGATAGTATCTGTTGTTTGGACAGACTTTCTTAAAATGACCTGTGAATTTGACAGGTTACACAAAAATAATGAATGATTCTCAAAATGTCTTTGGCAATGTCCCAGAACCTGACCTATGGCGTGTTAGCAGTCATGATAAACAACTTTAAGTCAGCAGTTCTCAACCTAGACACACGTGAGAATTATCGAGATGTCTTCACAACGAGTCATGCCTGACAGAACCTAAGCACCTTAAGCCCTCCTGACCTAGGCTTTAAAACAAGGTGTCAACAACATTTGCATCAGGGTTCATATCCTGGGGGAAGGTCAAAATTCAAATCTCAAAATTCAGTTTCTATTGTCTACATATCTTTGCTTCAGTCTTCTAAAGTTGAGGTGTCACATGGGAAACCATCCTAAGTGGAGGATGGACTGTGTGTACATCAGTCAGGAGTTACATATTATCCACAGATATATACAAGTTTTCATGCATATAGATGGAATACTTAGAGTCAGAGAACTGAGCTAGAATCATGAATATGTCATCAGTTGGCTTTGAAATCATAGAATCCAGGGAGCATGGGGCTGTCTTGGTTAGGATTTCTGTTGCTGCAAAAAAACACCATGACCAGATGCAAGTTGGGATGGAACGTGTTTATTCGCTTACACTTCCACATTGCTGCTCATCACCAAAGGAAGTTAGATCAGGAATTCAAACAGGGTGCTCGCTTCGGCATCACATATACTAAAATAGGAATTCAAACAGGGATGGAACCTGGGGGCAGGAGCTGACGTAGAGGCCATGGAGGGGTGCTGCTTACTGGCTCACTTCCCCTATCTTGCTCAGCCTGCTTTCTTACAGAACTGAGAACTGCCAGCCCACGGATGACATCAGCCAAAATAGGCTGGGCCTTCCCCCATTGATCACTAATTGAGAAAATGTCTTGCAGCTGGATCTCATGGAGGCATTTTTTTTTCAGCCAAGGCTCATTTCTCTCCAATGATCCTAGCTTGTGTCAAAATGACACACAAACCAGCCCAGTACAGT